>JAMKCH010000064.1:0-41174 GCA_023653785.1 Ophioderma brevispina
TAAATATTGACCGTTGTTTAACTTCATACTCAGTCAAAAGAATCACTTGCCCAAGACTTATCTGGAGTGTACAGAGTTTGACCTCTAATTACACCATGTGTCCTATGACCTCATTCACAAACTTCAATAACAATATTAATAATATTTGTAACAATTGTAGCTCTGCTGGTTTGTTGGCTACTTCTATTACAGAGGAGTCTCTTGAGTTTGTTCTGCAGCCTCTAGTGAGCATGTGAAAGAGAGGTCATGCGGTAACCTTGTTGCAATGCCGTTATATGAAGGTTGATGGCAGAGTCAGAGTGTTACGCATCTGAAAGCTATAGAAATTTCTGAACCAATTTTCAAAGTCATCTTTCTGGCAGGAAAACATAACGTGCCAAGTAAGTAAAAGTTAAATCCATGGCATGTGCCCGACACAAGAAAAAACACAGGGCGAAATAGAATTCAGCATGGCCGGATTCGTTTGGGTCTGTAAGTTACTCTGCTGCTGGTCCTCTCTGGTAGCAGTGCGACGACCGAGACCCGTTACGATCGGACGTAGAAATAAGTTTTCAAGGTAAGAGCCAAAATGAAGGGTATTGATACAATGCTGCAGAGGATACAAATGTTTTTCAGATGGCAGCAGCAATATATTGACAACATTGAGTAAAGATTAATTACTGGCTTCTGAGGCAATCAATACAGAATTGCTTCAAGTTTCCTGAAAGGCTAGCAAAAAAGATGAAGTGCAGATTAGAGCAAAAATCCATGTGATGCAACCCATGATAGTGTAGTTTTGAATGTTCTCACTACTGCGTGACGTCATGGATGACAGAGTAGCCAAAAGCTGTCCTAGCTCCTAAGTGATGAGGCAATGGAGGCAAAGTAGGTGAGGTGACCCAAGTATATAAATGAGAAATGAACTTTGGGCGCGGTACGACACAACAATAGGCACAACCAAATTGCATACTGAAAAAATGTATCAACGGCCAATAATACAATGAACATCACATCTGCTACAGCTAGATTAGCTAAGTAAAAGTTGGTTTATTGTGTTCATGTGCTTGTGTACATAAAAATAAGCAAGGCAAGAAAAGTATGTTTCCAAGGAGTCAAAACCAGACACTAACGGATAAAAAAAAAAAGTGATGATCACTCCTTCAAATGGTGTGAAAAGAACAAGACGGCAATGTCTTCACGGGGTATACTGTGAAATTCAAATATATTCTCTGCGTGATCTGAACATGGTGTTGGGTCTTGAGGGTAAGCTTTGCCATTTGTGGATGTTAAATTCATGTTGCTCTATAGCAGTTTTGTCCACTTCCATTTGCTGGTGACCTCGAGTACCGTAACAAGATGACGTACAAGTGTTTCCGCATGAATTTACCTACCGTATTTTTTGTCGCCAAATATTTTTTTAATGCACAATTCGATAATTGCAGGTGTTTTGAAGACCTTCATGAATAGTGTAGTCAAGAGGTCGTTGTGTGTACCTCTCACATCTCAAGAGTTCACCATCAATTGATACTGCAAGTTTATGTTTGGTCAGTCGCTATTGACAGTCTCTCCAATTGTTCACTTTGTGCATAGGTTCAGATGAGTAAATTGCAACAAGAGGGAGTAACAAGCAAGTGTTTGACAGGGATATGCATTCCAAAGCTGTGGTTGAGCCTCGTTTGATGGTAACGTATGTTTGCTATTGGCTGGCTGATGCACATTCAATTTCCAGCGGTCATCCCGTTGTAAACTAGTCTGTGGCTTTTGTTGTTTTTTCCAGAGGATGTGTTAAGCAACCAAATACCTCATTGATTTGAAATGGCACAAAACTTAGAACTAAACCTAACAAATACAGGAGTTTCCTAAACGACCTGACCCATCTGACACACTTTTTTCGACACACTTATGAATCGGAAACCGTAACGGAATAAACCTATGCCTTTATTATGTTAAGGGCTTCCGAATCATAAGGGTGTCAGAAAAAAATGTGTCAGATGGGTCAGGTTATGGGAGGACCATGTTAACCACCCAAAAAACCATGACTTCCATGTTCTTTGTATGCAGAAGATTATTAGTACAAGTTTATGGAATATTGGATTTTCACCCATGAAATTACATCCAAGAAACCAAGTAGTGCTCAGATTACAATAGGACAGGAAGGTTATAGGCCCAGGGCAGTTTGGGTATTTCTATTCCATGAGTACTAATATTGCAATGCCATTATGGGATTTGGTTTGGAAATCACTATATGGTTTTCCCATAAACTGTTGATCCCATTAATGATTTACCATATTAATGCAAAAAACACGGAGAGAATTCCAAACCATATCTTAACCGATATCATATCCGCCAATTTTTGGAATTGAGTTATACGATTACGAAATTAATTAATATCCTGGTTCCGGATGTGTCAAATTTAAGTCTACAATGGTAATTTGGGTGGTAAAAGTACATCAACATTGTTACAGGTAACAATCAAGAAAATGATTTCATAGAATATCGGTATTCATTTGGGTTGCAGTAATTGAAAAATTGCTGTCATCCGAATCAGAGTAGCATTAATTGTGGTCTATGTCAATACGATTATATGGTGAATGGGGTTTAACCCTCCTAAGTCTAACGGCCGATTCATTGTATATTCCATTGAGATAATGATGTGTTAAAAGGTTTGTATAGACATATAGAAGGTCACTTTGATTGGTTACTCAGAGGTTAAATCATGTTATATCCACTCATACATAAATTCAGGCAGTTCATTGGTTATTTACCATTTGATTTACCATCACACTCTCCATGTGATAGTTTTGTTATTACACCTTATAAATATTCATGAAGGAGAATAGGCATAAGTCCTTTCATTTCATGCGTCATTGCACCGGAACAGGGAGATAAATTGAGCTTATCGTGAATTGAGTATGTCCATGCGGTATTTTACTACTTTCCCTAGATCATCGTACCCAGAGGACAAAAGTATCTATGTTAGCATTTTGTCACGCATGAGTATTATGGTTCTATAGAAGGAGGAAATTACTTCGTTGTTAACAACAAAACAACCAAAAATGGCCACCGCCAGTAGTAGTCGGTCGCGTCTTTGACAGACGACGCGAAATTGCTGCGTAATACAAAATAAAGATGCCACACAACACGCGTTTTGTAGCCGGAAGTCTGTGAACGTTTCAGACTAGGTACGGAAAAAGGAAGTCTCTTGCGGAAGTGAAGTGCTCAATTGTGCCGCCTTGGACGCGGTGTTGGGAGGTTGGGCGGGATTTTCATGTAGGCAGGTTTGTAAACGGGACGCCAGCTTACAGTCAACACGATATGGTTAAATTAGTATGCACATTATTCCTAAATAATTTATAAGGTGTAATAAAACAAATACTAACATTGCTATTGTCGGCGGAAAAGGGCAACTATGTTGCCCCTGGTACTGGCTACAGGCTACAACCCCTCACCTTTGGGTTCGGGGTGGTGGGTGGTTAGGCTGTAGCCAGACCTCGGGAAAATAGATTGCACTATTCCCTCCCAACCATGTAGTATTTTGTATACTATCACCTGCACTGAGCCAAAATACGCATGCACAATAGCCTTTGACTCGCACCGATTTGTTTATAGGGTGATGTGAACCTAACCACTGTTCGGTTTGTTGTAACGGAAAAAAAACTCAACTGGTGGACAATGAAATATGCGCCAACAATATTTTTAAAATATAGAATTTAGTAGGAGTGATATAAAAACAAATATTAACTGCTTAAATTGTGTGACGATAGAAATATCATCACTCAGTGAAAAATGTATGTCCCATTCCACTCGCCGTACCGGCTTTGCGGAATGGAAAACAGTACATCTTTCACTTCGTGATGATACTTCAACCCATTCACACTTTTATAGCCAGTTTAATTTGTATGCCAAAAGGGTGGCTATTTCAGGTTTCAGGGTCAAGACTAACATTTGTATATTAAAGTTAGAAAATTGAATGTTGCCATGCACGAAAACATATAATTAGACACTACTCTTTAAATCGGTTTATATAATAATTTGACCTTGATGAAAGTGCATGACCTTTGGACATTTTGGCCATAGGTTCCTTCATTGACGTCGGATCTATAACAAACTATCTTTTAGATCCGTATGATTAAGGCTAGTAATTGACATGCATATTAATTCCATTGCGACAGGTTCTCAATTTTTACCCCAGTGAACTTTGGTGGCCCTTCCCCAAAATGCCGGCACATTGAAGCGCAAGCCCAAGCAAAACCCTTCAACATCGATCAGGGAATCCCACGGAGCCTTCAAATCTTTGTCTCCAGATTAAATGATTAATACTGAGTGAAACTCCATCTATGATTAACTACCATTACTTGATTGACATGAAGAGCAAAAACTTCAACGCATGTAAAGATTCGTCTCAAACCCCATCTGTAAACATTGCGCCGCTATTTCAAACAGTTTGAAGTGACGGGCTATAATAACGTGATTTGTATCCCCATAGAGTATATTGGTCGACAAAAATGGGGGATATTTTCGCTCATAAAATTCAAACCCAAAATCTTTGCACTACGAATTCAAAGGGTAAATGAGACAAATAGCTTTCTTCTGAGACCAAAATTTCCACTGATTCCGGTAAAAATCTGGGGTCCTGGGGAAAAAAACGAGGCTATTACGATCGGACGTGGACTTTAATCTTTCAATTATCATTAGTAATACGTGGTTAAGAGATATTTTGATAGTCTCTTGGGGCTCATCTCAACACAGGATTGCAGCACCATGTATAGTCCATAACAAATATGTACAAAGATACAATTTTTCTGATACTATCTTCAGTAGATTTTATTGGTTCCATTGAACTTACAACAATAACTTGTAATTTCCAAATGGTATCAATTGTCGCCAGATAATTAAAGTTTTTGTAAAAAACTGTGGTGTTTCACAAACACCCAAAAACTCGTCTCCAATTGTCTGAACATGTTTTACATTTAATTCAATACAACTTTAACCTTCAAGGTTCATGTTTCAAACATGCACTTACTCCCTTTCCTATCACCTTAAGGTGCCAGACATCAACATTTTTTTTCTTTGTAATGCCGCCGCGTCTAATTTTTACAGTTCTACCAGTTTCATAAAGTTTAGATTTCAATTTATCCAAACATTTAGGCAAATCAAATGTCATGTCAAACACTTATATTTAACAAATGCTATATAACAGCTCTTATGAGGATGATATACTGATTGCATAATGTCTGCTATTTGAATTGAGTTGTTGTAAAATTTTTGATCAGCAGACCAACCCGCCGTAGCTAAAATGTCATCTGTGCTGAGAATGGCTGCTGATACTGAAGCAGCCCTCCCTGAGTGTGACTAAATTTTACCACATCAATCCAGATTCGCTAACAACCCTCCCTGATCCATAGCTATAGTGTCTGTAGTCAGTTCCATGGACACTTGTAGCCTTAAGGAAGAGTTGGTCTTATTTACCGTGCAAGGGTTTCACTTGCTTCAATAACATTTTAGGCGCAGCTACACAAAGTCTGAAAGATTCAATGTTTGCCTTACATGTATTATGCAGAGGATGTCATTTTAATCAATTATCACAATCACTATCCTTCAATTATACCAGATTCATTGTTTGCCCTTACCTGCTTATTGCCTGAGGATGTCAATTTCAATCATCTCCTCAGGATCATATCTTCAATTATGCCCCAGATTCAAGGTTTGCTACCTGTTTTATGCATGAGGGATGCCATTTCAATATCTCCTCAGGATCATATCCTTCAATTATGCACAGATTCAAGGTTTTGCGTTACTGTTTATGCCTGAGGATGCCATTTCAATCATCTCATCAGGATCAGATCCTTTCATTATGCCCAGATTTCAAGGTTTGCTACCGCTTTATGCCTGAGGATGCCATCTCAATTATCTCACAGGATAATATCCTCTATGGCATCCAGACTTCTAGTGCTGGCGATCTTCTCATTCTCTTCTATCTCAGACAACATCTGTCGTTGCTGCGCCCTGAAAATATTTTTAAAAAATAACATATTTATTTTATAACAACCTTTGAGGTATGCAATTGCAACTTTAGAAAAGAAATTAGAGAATAAAAAGATGAGATTTGTTGTTTTGGCCATCTTAGATGGTGTCATAATGGGGGGCATCCAATATTCTGAGTGGGGATGCCGGCGCAGCCGGTTTCCACACGATAAAATATGGATGCCCATCCATTATGACACCGTCTAAGATAGCCAACACCAACAAATCCTCATCTTTTATTCTCATTCTCTATATTAGAATTGTGAATTTTGCTTTTTATCGAAAATTATTTTGTCAAAGATATTCTTACATCATTCTTTTTATTCATTTAAATAATTACACCCACTCTTGAAAACATATGTTTCAATCCCAAGGAACCAAAGTCAGCGCGCGGTGATCGTCACGCTGCTGTAAATGATTTGCGTACAAGCGCCATGCAACACGCAGTATAAAAGCAGCGTGTGGGTTCGGCTAAACCGAGTAATTGAGCACACACATCCATCTATTACCCAGAGTAATGGCTGGGCGGAGCTTTGACCTAACCCAATGAAATTTCTTGCCTCACCATGATAAAACCACGCCCCCTGAATAAGAATTGATTCTCCCTCCTATTGTGATCATGAGAGTAGGGAAGTATAAGGTGACTAATTTTTTTTTTCAAAACGGTTTTTTTAAATTATTTTAGATGCTTACAATATATTAAAACACACCTGAGGTGAATAAACTGAAAAATTGCTGAATGTTAGGCACATTAAAAAACATGACTAGTTTTCTGTCATGCCACAGAAGAAAATCCAAGCATGCTTCTCTATAAAGGCCCAAAAACTAAATGTGTTTTCTTTTCTAACAAATTTACTCTTTTCCAATCTTAAGTTCAGACAAGTGTCACCCATTTCCTAACATTTACAAGAAAAGACAGCTTATAGATAATTATTTGATAATATTCTTTGAATTACTGCAAAAACTTCTTCTGGTTTTTAGAGTATAAGTACATAATAATTCATGTACAGTTACCATACTCATTACATTGTGTGCCCAAGATAGAGAGCCTATATATGGGAAGCTTATTTTCCTAACCCCCCAAATAAGTTAGAGGAAGTTTTGTGTAATGGTCTATGTATGTATGTATGTATGTATGTATGTGTGTTTGTATTGTATGTGTGTGGGTTGTGTGTGTGTGCGTTGATGCATGTATGCAGTTATGTATGTAACTCTATGTAATTAATTAGTCACTTACAAAGATTTGATGGATTTCTGGCTCAGTATTCCCGTGCCAATGCATCATTACGCAGCACTTATAGCAGGATGAGCTACTATGAATCTGTCAGTGGATCCTGCCCACAGTGTAAAGCACGTATGATGGTTCCATTTGCAGCAGTAGTGTCCGCACGCAGCAGATTGTTGGTGTAGGCCAGTGTCTCTAGGTAGGTAACACATGGTCCAAGATGGGTCGATGGCTAACTGCTGTAGCGTCTAAGGAATGCCAGTTTTTTTAAATATTTCATTGTTGTTAGTGTAAGTAAGTCACCTGCACTTGTCAGTTTTCATGAGTGAAGTCAGAATCACCATTACCTGCCCAGGGATCCTAAATAAAAATCGGGATAGGCTACTAGATCAAGAGAGTGGAGGCCTATGCATGAATCTGTAGCTTATGGATCGTGGCGCTACGTGGCGCTTGTGGCGCTAAGTTCATCCTCCAGTCTTACGCCCACTCTGACATACATTAGGAGCTAAGTAGGTATCTTATCGAAATTGGTGGCGCTATCATGTCGATATCGAAACATAATGGCATTTGTACCCGTGTCACCCACCTTGACCTGGCCGCATACAACATCTTGTTATACACCTGAAACAGCCATATAGATGCAGAAATATTGTATTGCCATATTATTTGAAGCTTGGCTGCAGATATTGCAAATTACAAAACTGTTCAAAAATATAAAAAAAATAAAAAATTTTAATTATAATTGAATTGCCAAATTGGATTAAAGACCACTATCAGTGATGAAAAATATTTGAAAGGTGCAGGAATAGCTCAAGTGGAAGAAGTCTGTAGAATTCGAATAAGTTACCTTTTCCAACTGAAGAATTGACAGCAAAGGAAGAAAACGGGCAGTGTTCCAAGATACGAGCCCCATCAATTACGTGTTGCTAGTAAGTGTCCGAAAACGGAAAGTGATGACGAATCAAAATCTCCAATTCTGTCCTTATTAGGTGCTTCTGGTCTATCAATTGCAGGGTATTTAGGATACCTGTATCGTACATAATGCAAAAATCTGATTTTGATGATTTGTCGATTTTTGATTTAGGCAATCACTGATAGGTCTTTAATATTAGGTAATGTAAGGTAAACCCAAAAAGATTTAATCGGTTTTGTCCCCGCAAGTGGGGTGGCCGGATTCACACTCATACTCGTAGCAATTGCCCTCCTTCACACTCCTCAACGTTCAACCCATTAAAGCACCTCCATCCTCAACCAACCCTCTTAATCTCCTCCTCCACTTGCTTCGCCCATGGTTGTTGGTCGTCCTCTACTCCTCAACCCGCCCCCTCAAATCAAAAGCCCTTCTTAACAACATGCTTGTATCCTTCCTCAGCAGGTGCCCATTAATAATAGATGGTATTTCCAGGTTGATCTAAAAGAAGTTATCTGAATTATACAAACATCTTATCACCCTCTTGAGTGGAATGCGGGCCATGTAAGATCCTTTTTAATAGTCTTGGTAAAACCAAAATCAGCGTTTTATTATCATACACAAAAATAAAGCTAAAGCACTGACAATTTTAAGGATATGTCTTTATGGTCCCTCTACCATGATTTCCATCTGCGTGAATGTAAGATGGCTTGTACCTATGGCTGGTATCTGAAAGGAAGTCTAACTTTAGACCCAGGTTTACCCACAGCGGGTGTTGAAAGTCTCATTTATATAACAAAAATGAGAATAAAACAACATACTATCAACGGCGACACACTTTGACAACTTAATTTGGATTAGTAGTCTTATTCCATTAGATACATCCTGTGTAATTTATGTGAAATTCCATTGCGGGCAAGTATATAGTTTTTAAAAACTAGTTTTACATGTCTTTCTATGGGAAATAGGAATATATAGAGGGCGCTTTATAACATGCAAATATGACCTTGTCAGGCCTATAAGGCAATATTCCCTCAATGAATTTCTGATTTTTGCGGAGGGAATAGCTCTTGCATGTGTACCTACTTATATCAGTTGTCAAAATTGTGTTGCCATGCTTAAAAATTGCTCTAAAAATAAAAGAGACAATTTATGTGGGGGGTCAAACAGCTGTGATTGAAAAACAGGGTTTTAGTCCTATATGAGTGGACCTTTTTCCTCCAAATGCTCTGGCCCATCCATGAGGAATTTTCTCACCTGTTACATTTAACTTTCACAGTATTTTGAACAAATAAAGAAAAAAGGTCCACAATGTAGGACTAAACCTGGTGTAAACCCGGCATAAAGTTAGACTCCCTTCCAGAATACAGCATATATGTTTGAAGTGATGAGTGAGAAGCATACTATTTATTATTATGCATATGGTGTGCTAATACTGCAGTGCGAGTGGCGCGTACCGACAACACCGCACAATACGCAAAAATATTGGGCATTTGGTCATGCAACTCATCAAGCAACTTACTCTGTTTTTAGTAGTTTGATAGCCATTTTAAAACTATTTTGTGAAGTCAGATCTTTTGATAATTTAATAATCAGATGGGGATGGTTTTTTCGGGCTGTGTCGGCTGATAACAGAAATTCTTATCCTATGCTGCCATTATTGAAAAGCCCGCATTCTGATTGGTCGTTACTGCCAATTATTCTGCATTAATGGGTCGCGAAGCATGTCTCATTATATAACGCTGTTTTCGGTATAATAGAATAGAAACTAAGGGTTTGCAGATTATTTATGGGCTCATAAGGTATCCTCGGACGGAAAAAAAATAAAAAAAATAAAAAAAATAAAAAAAATAAACTATTTATTTTTTTCCTGACAGGACACATTTATTCGCCCATAAAGGATACTGCATCACCCATTATTTCTTAAATATCGCCCTCGCCAAAAAAATAGTCAGGTCGTCTTAGACTCGCCCGATATTTGATAGGCTTAGGCGATATTTTTGTTATTCAACCTCAGCCATCCAATATTATATTAAATTTTGTTGAGATCGCGTGATACTAGCTATGGAGGAGCCTTGGGGGGCGGAGGACCTCTGATAAGTAAAAATAGGCTGATTTTGATATATTTTTTGCAAAAAACCTGGGAGTACTTCACGCTTTGCCTCCGCACCCCGGCTTGGTATGCTGGTGAAGATGTACATCCAAACAATTGATTGCAAGTATCAGAATGTCTCCGCCCTCCATGTGCATGCATGCACTCACAAGCACTCTTTTACCTAAACGACAAACAACCTTTGTTCTCCCTAGTTTGACAAAAGAATGAAACAAAGAAAGTGGCAGATGATCCCTAACCTGCTCTGCTTTGTAAGTTCATTCACAGCATCTGTGTTATAGCTGCCTTCTCAATTTTAACACATCGTTGACACAGTCTAGTGCCGCTGAGTGCCTTAGCAATAGACTCTCTGCCTCTCTTCCACATAGTATAGGCCATTTCAAACTTCTTGGTCCGGAGAGCCCAAGAAAGAGGTGATTGTAGGCCAGCTGTCGCTTGTAAGACTCGTTGTCAAGAATGTGTTCTTCACACTTCCACAATCTGAATATTTTCAAAGATTTCTGCAAAATGAGATTAGATAAAACAAGACTGTGGTGTGCTCATGGATCTAACGAAATGAATCTTTTTTTAAAAAAAACTCTATTAAAAACTATTTAATGCTGTGTTTTCAAAAACTCCATCCAATTTTTATCCTTAAATAAATAATTATGTCAAGCATTGCTTTAAAGTTTAAAGGATTCCTGTTGATGAAACAATATTATTATATTATTCAGGCTGATGACTCAGTTTTCCTGAGGATGGTACCCTCATTTTTTAAGTAGTAGTTGTAGTAGTATTTCCAAATCTCTGAGTCAGCCCTATAAGCACACCACAGATTTCTATAATCATCTGTACATTCACACAATTAGACACGGCACTTATTTGGCTACAGAAGTACCTTAAAAGTGAAAACCAAGCCAATGTAGTTGCTCAAGTTCACTTAAAAACCTAGGTTGAATTTTGTATTGGAGCAATAATAAATTAGAAACCAAATTTTTGTACTAAAGAAAACATTTTGAGTTTAACTCTTGTGAGGGACATGTTTGAAGATTATCATCACAAAAGTGTAAAACATCACTGCTTTCATTTTTAGCATCTGTTAGTCAATAAAACAAAAAGAAATCGCACTCCACCTACCCTCCTCATCTTGAGATGATTGTTCTTGGTGTCATATGGCTTCAGTTCATCCGTGTCCTAAGCAGTACGTCAACACCTTGCCACTGCCTTTCATTGTGATGTCTCCAACCTTATGGTACATTATGGTAATGGTAAATTAAAATAAAATCTACATGTCCAGAATTCATTTATGCAAGTAGATGAAAAAAAAATATCCTGAAAATAGGCCAGGGTCCCGTGGGCTGCAAGGCAACCGTGCGGAGTGCAGGGGCAACACCTCGTTGTGGAATAGTCAAAGTCCGGCCATGATCAATGCATGGTTATCACATGCACTGCATATGACAACCATGCAATGATCATAAACTCATCATGGTTATTCAAATGATTCAATAACCCCAATACTTAATTCCATGTCATCGTGTAAGTGCAAGAAGGTCACAAGTGCAATAGCTGTCATGAGACATATCTGTATAAGGATGACTTTTAATTTATCTTTCCTTGAGTCAGTGGCTCTTGAAATTTCTTCAGGTGACACACATTTCAAGAGCCACTGACCCAAGACTTGGCATAATAATAGTATGTTAGATAGGAACTTCTGACAAAGAGCAGCTATTGCACTTATATGAGCTTACATCACGATGACAGGTAACCTTCGCATAGAGATTTGCATGGAATTCTTCTAAATATCTTCTAAAATAGCCCAATGACCAATGTATGAAAACATATATTTAGCAAGTTAAAGGTGCAACGAGAAATTTTGAGGCACCCAAATATTGTGTCATATTAGTAATTTCATATAGATTAGAATCTCAATAGATTTCTTTCCTTGTGTTTTGCTCCAGAATGTCTTAAAAGAGAGAAAACAGGTGATTTTGATTTGCTTATATTTCAATATAAAACATAGGCTGAATTTCGTATTTGCTCCTATACAAAATTAAAAATTTTTGTACCAAAGAAGCATTTTTCAGCTTAATCCTTTCAGATGGGGATGTTTTTGATGGAAAGTTTACATCAGGGCAAAAATCAGTACTTCAATTTTTTTAGGAACACCTGATATGTGAAATCTCTCATTGCACCTTTAAGCCAACACATTTAAAACTAACAAATCATTAAAACCTTACCTTTGGTGGAGAAATGTGCACAGCACGGTACATGGTAGCTAGAGTGGGACAAATTTTATCCTCCTAAAAAAGAAAACATTTTGCAAACCACAAATGTTATTGAAAACCTAAGAAATAGCTAGTTTGCCAACTTCTTATGCTAACTAGTAAAGAAACTTATTGTCTAACTTGCCATTAACAGAATATAGCATGATAATTTACAAGTCGTCGTGTGAGTGTAACAAGGTCGTATGTGTAATAGCTGCCATGTGATATATCTGTGTGCAGCCATGTATTAGGATAACTCTCAGTTTATCTTTCCTTGAGTCAGTGGCTCTTGAAATTGTTCTTCAGGCAACGAGTCACCTGAAGAACAATTTCAAGAGCCATTGACCAAAGACTTGGCATAATGGTACTCTTGATGGGAATATCTGACAAATGGCAGCTACTGCACTTACAACCTTGTTGCACTCACATAACAAAGTATAAAAACAACTAGAATTTCGCGGTTTCTCGGCTTTCGCGCCGCTTATATTCAAAGAATATAAGCTGTGGGCCGCCCCATGACCTTTGACCCTGGCACGTGACCTTTGATCTCATCAACATATGAGGGATCGCATGGTGCACCTATGACAAAAGTTTGGTTCCAATTGAACTTCAAGTTTTCAATTTAGATCAATTTTACATTTTAAGCCCATTTTTCAACTTGACCTCACATGACCTTTGACCTTTCAACATGACCTTTGACCTCATCAACATATGAGGGATCCCATTGTGCACCTATGACAGAAGTTTGGTTCCAATTGAAGTTAAACTTTTCAATTGAGGTCAATTTAAAAAAAACTTAACAATTTGTGACACACACATACACACACACACACACATCCACACTCACCACGGATTGCTAAGTGGTCCTGCCAGCTATAGCTGGCGGCCCACAAAAACAAAAATGCCTTTAATGTAGTTAGATTTAGCACAAGAGCAACTTCCACAATTTCAAGAAAATTCAAATTTGTGCAAAAATTCTTAACACAAAAATATAAATGGTTAATGAAGTAGGCTATCATTTCTTCAAACACATGCTGCAATTTTTCTTGTCACTGACTTTTGTCATACCTTTTAATAAACTAAGACCCCCTTTGAATGAACTAACTATGAATAGGAATTCAGGGTTCCCAGAGAATTTGAAGTTCAAGTTTCAGTTAAATTCTGGGTTTATTTTAGAAAACATTCATGGGTCAGTGTTCATATACACTACTTTATGTAGTTCTTGATTTTGGGCAGCTTTTGCAGACAAATTTGGACTAACTTTGATTCAAAATACCATAGGGTTTGCTTTAGCATATAACACTTAATGGGAGTATTACCACTTAGGGAAAAATGTTATAACATCACACAATCACAAAAATGCCTTAAAGCGAAGATTAACTTTTCATTAAATTCTCTGTCACAGTTCATGACTTTGACTTATGAATTAAACTTTATTGATTAGTCTTTATTCAGAAAAAACAAAGTCATATTTCCAGAGAAATCACAGACTTTGCTTTTCATGCTAAAACCTAATTATTTTCAAAGCAGTATGGAAGTTTTGCTCATGAAGTCACTTATATTAATCATGCTATTAGCTTACAGATTTACACATTTATAACTAACTCTTGAAATGGATGTGAAATATGCCATGAACTAATTTGGCCAAAAATGAATCCTTGTCCAACACTAACAACCCTAACTCTAATTTTAACACTTACCTGAATCCTAATCCCAACCCAGTGACAGATTTAAGAGTCAGCAGCATCAGCAGCTGCTGACAGGGCCCCCTAAAATATTGCTCTCAGGGCCCCCCTCGAACACACCTTGGTCGCACTAAAATGCGATATTGCGTTGCTTCTTGATGCAAAAGGGGCCCACCTTAAGCAGCTGACAGGGCCCTTTTCCTTAAGGTGATTGGGTCACGATAGATCTGTTCGATAGATTTTGTTAAGATTTCGTATAAATGAACTTTCATCGATGTATATCAAATATTAGAAATAAAAATATGGGGTCACCGAACTCGTTTTTGAGAAAAATTCTATTAAAAATGCCTATTTTTCCAAAAATTTGTACACACGTCTATGGAAAATTCATTTCTTCCCGGACATTTTTTAATATTAAAAAAAAAATCGGTTGATAACTTTTGTCCAAATTTTAATAAAAGTTGCGCACTAACAAGATCTGTCGATTACTGCAGAAAAAAATAGGGGT
Source organism: Ophioderma brevispina (assembly GCA_023653785.1). Classification (NCBI taxonomy): domain Eukaryota; kingdom Metazoa; phylum Echinodermata; class Ophiuroidea; order Amphilepidida; family Ophiodermatidae; genus Ophioderma; species Ophioderma brevispina. The sequence continues at coordinate 14,688 of JAMKCH010000064.1, forward strand.
CACCGAACTAATTTTCTGTTATTTTCGAAATTAACGGCATTTTTAGTAGTCTAAAATACCAACGCGATATTGAGGTGCGTAAAACGCCACAAGTTTCACGCACGGCAAACGCTTATAGCGAACAAAAAACAGGCACGCAAAAACGTGCGCACTGATTAAAACTTATGAGCATTGTTTTCCCTCTTTGTAATTTTTAATCTTTAATATTGATATGTTGTTGTGTATGATGAAAATCAATAAAAAGACTGGTAAGAAAAGGGAAGAAAAGGTTTACGGAAAGGTGAGAAAGGAAAAGTATTAAAGCAAGGGCGTGTCCAGATTTTGTGATTTTTAATGCATTTAAGCATGTGTACTCACACTCTGAAACCAGTATTAACTACCTATACTTCGTAGCAAGTTTCTAAATACTGTTGTCAAAATTTGTTCCTTTACGAAGTTAAACGATATTAATATAGTTGTCATTGGTAATTTAAAAAAAAAACAAACTTGTGAGCATTTGCCACGTTGTCTTTTTATGCCAAGTTGTCGGCTACTATCTGCTGCAATGGCGCTGGGCCACAAAAAATTCCATGTGTATGTGTTTTGCTTTGAGAGAGAAATCACAGCTAAAATGTAAAATAAAGCCTTAGTATCAGTTGAATTTGGGTGATTTAAGATTTGCATCACTTCTTCAATGTTTTTAAAATGATTATGAAGTTCCAAGTTATTGAGTCAAATCTTCACAAAATGGAAGATAATCAACAGTAGGATATATGTGCAATGTTAAAGACATTCCTTTTTATTTTATGGTCATTTCCGGCTGTAAAGTTATACCTGAATTCCTTTCCTTCTATTTAGTAAATTAACGTTTTCCACAAAATGATAATTATTGTCATGAAAAAATGTCATATCTATATGAAAGTGTACATAAAATGTGATTTTTTGGAGATTCCTGGATTTTACACGAGGCAAAATAATAAGGATCGTCATTTAACTTTACTGCCGAAAATTTGGTAAAATGACAAGTGATATTTCCTTCAAAGAAAATCATATTTATCATCATGTTTATGCATTTGACATTTATAAGACCTGTGAAATGTTGTTGGAAAACAAAATACTCTTGTCATCTGAGATGTCACCTTGCCTCACCTCCCTCATTTTCGCTTATTCAAGGTAACCTCTTGTATCAATTTTTGATCCTTGTCGTGTTTTTTTACCTGCATCCGTTGGACTCACCATTACCCACTTCAATCTGAGATATATTCATTAGACATTTCTGACATAGAGATTATAAAGAAAACACACTTTCCGAAAGACATTTGTAAAAGTGTGTTGAAAAAAATCAGAAGAGAAGCTGCTTAGTTTCTGAAAAAGAAGGATATTTAGTTACTTGATGGCCCGTTTATATATAGCAAGTTTTGTTAATCAAAGTTTTTTTTAACTCAAGTTTGTAAATGCGGGAAATTCTGTAAACAACACATAGGCCTACATGCACTTCATTGGAAACAGGTAAAGGGACAAAGCGTGCATGCTATCTTCGGAAGATCGCACAGTGTATGCATGGGTGGTTTTTATGCGCGCAGACAGCTAGGAACGCCAAGTCACGATTTTGGGAGAAATATCTGCTTGGAGACTGGTGCGCGCAGCTAACGTGACCCAATCACCTTAAATCTGCCACTGCCCAAACCCAGACCCTTGGTTATTTTATCAAAATATTACATGAAGGATGAACCATAAACGAAGAGTCACTGACCAAATTTTTGGCAGGTTAAGCAAAAGTTAACCTAACAAAAAGGCAAAAGGCAGCTAATCTTCACCTCACATGGTGATGTTTTTATGTATGCTTGTCTGAGGGAAGTGATAACCACTTAATCGCAAAACCCCAAGACTTAATTTTGAATAAAAACCTCGAAACTCTATCAAAAATGATTTTCATTTTTTGTCTCTATGACTATTAGGGTTATGGACAAGCTTGTGACAACTAAACTGCATTCGATAGCTGTAATCAATGATTTATGGCATGGTGCTTCCACCAATCACGTTGCAGAACAATCTTCAGGATGCTGAAAATCAGGAAATACTTGCATTTCAGACTATTACAACAGTCCTCACAAGGCTTCTTCTCATATGTGTGAATGAATGTTTGATGTTTGAACCCGTTTGAACTATACAACTTTGCCACAACAAAATGTCAAGATATTTCCAACATCTCCATTTCACATGCTTGTTTAAAGAAAATAAAATCATCCGCAGTTCCTGCAATTTAATTCAAATATTTTTTCATCGTTTCACAACTTTGTAGTTCGTGAAATGAAAGATGCTTGGCATAGCAGCAGTCTTTGTTAACCTATTCCAATACTCCGATCATTATTTAAAAAATATTACCAACACCCAACTGTTTACCCCATTTGACCTCCTTGAAGACCTTGAATGACCTCTGCTGACACGTTGTTTGTGATCTTTAAAATTTTGGCATCACATCAACCACCCTCTAAGTTCCGTGTCCATACACCAACGTTTATCCCCCATTTGACCTCCTTTGACCTTGAAATGACCCTGATGACCCTTTGATCCACTAACCCATACAAACTCTGTCCGTGGAAGGTCAGGGCAGACCACCCCCAAGTTTGGAGGAATAGTGCGAACCTCGGTCTCCGAGAAAATAAGAGGCGGTCAGACAGACCACCGCAGATAGACCACCGGTAATTTAGATTATTGTCATCACGCATATTTTCCATTCACTTGAGTGGAGGTGACCTTGGAAAGCATTCGCTAATGGTTCTATCAAGCTGCCGTAAATTACCATTTTACAAATAATAATAGTTTTTATTTCAATCGGTCAACTTTGATAAATTATGGAAGTGTTTTAGAAGTAAAGAGATCCATGTTAGATTTAATGAAATAATGACATGAACTATGACATTGAGCAAATTTCCCTTGGTACTGTTTTTGTTTGTATATGTAATCACCTGTAGGATCTGCACAATATGGCTTACGAATTGAAAAACCCAATTCAAAACTCTGGCACTAATCTGCCTTTTATCCAGTGGCCGTAACCAGAGGGGGGGCAGGGGGGAAGCGGCCCCCCCCTGGTGGGGGAATCTTTGCCACCCCTGTTCCCCCCCTGAAAAATTAGTGATTTACATAGGCCATGTACTATCCTAACAAATTTTAATAATGCTTGCCCCCCTGAAAATTATTTAATGTGCCCCCCTGAAAAAAAAGCTGGCTACACCACTGCTTGTATCCCATCATATAAGTAACAAAAACTGCAAGCATATATTCAATTAAAAGCAAATAACCAAATCCCCTGATTTGCCAAAAGGATGCCTTATCCAGACATTGAAAACAAGTTTGAAAACAAACATACTTAACCCATTGTACCTTGCAGGTGACTATATCAAACATTTTCCTTTTTTTAACAAATATCAAAATCATGCATTTTCATGAACATATTTGGAACAAACTGAATGCAATCAAATAAGTCCAAACAAGCCTAGTCTAGGCTCAGTAGGATGGGTCCCCAAATGACCTGCAGTGTTTGGGGAAACCATCTCAAAACCAATGACTTAAGGTTCGTTCATAAACCATGCGCTTCAAATGCACTGTGCAGTTCATGCCGATATATCGATTCACGTGCTGCAGAACTCCAACGTAACCTGCTGCAGCTGCAGTTAAAAATAATGTAACTCAGTTGCATTACTGCAATGCAGTAATCTGGACAAGACTCGTAATTCTAGCACGGCCCTTAAGGCACTGCTTTGCAGTGAAAGTATGAACGGACCTTAGGTTTTATACCTATACAAATCTACTATACTTTAATTACCACTAAAAAAGGCAGGCGCCGGGCCTCATAACAGTGCGACTGAAATGGAATCATATAAGTCCCAGGCCACACAAGAGATGGCAGTGTTGCATATTTGGTGTAGCGTGCGCATTCTGTGCAAATGCTTGAGTATATTTATTTTACTTTTATGCACGGAAAGATAAAACTGAATAATTTCTGCCCTATTTGGTGTAATCAAAGTATAGGGCTAAAATGGTTAGGACTAGCTTTTGATCTATAAGAATGAGAGCATTCGTAAATTGCCAGCCTTGCATAACTGTTTGCTTTAGGATAAAAAGTTATGTTTATGTAAATGCTGGGATGCCAGTTAGGATGTAGGCGCAGGGAAGGGCTACAAGCAGACAATCGTACAATTTAAGCAGAGTAAGGTCCTTCTTGACAGAATTATGGTGAGAGTGAATGGTTAGAAATGGGACAGGTTTAAAATACATGGTGGGGGGGGTAATTTCTATAACAAAAATACATGACCTCCAATGGTTTTGAAATTTATCAGACTTCAATATACTGCTCTCCACAGAAACACTCATCATAAAGTGTTAAGAGTTAATTTTCTGGAACCAATAAATCATGCACCCCAATTAGTAAGTATATACAGAGATAAAACGCTAAAACCAATTTGGTCCAGATTAAAACCTGTTATCATGCCAAGCACACAGCAGTTCAATAATGGCATGTTGGCAGCAGATAGCTTGAAATCAGCACCCAACATACTTCAAAATCAAGACAATTTCTTATCAAACATAGAACATTTTATGATTATTTTTGTGAAAAACCTTGGGATGTACAGATTTCGAACAGAACAGTCCAATGGCATGTTTCAAGCAATGTCCTAACATACAATTTACAAAGTACAAATATATATAGGCTCAGTCACACAGCTGATTTTTTGCTAGAAAACCACTTCCAGACTGCTCCAGACTGGTGCCGATTGGCCATTTTTTCGAAAATCGTAAGTAATTTTCCTTTTTCAGGTGTAGTTCTGGCCAAGTCTGGGACTGTCCTGTACAGTCTTCTACAGTCTTGTGTGGTCGGGAGCATGTGGCAAATTTGAAAAAACCCGCCACAATTTTTTTCTTGCAGCTTAAAAAATTGTGGCGGTTTTGTAATCGGGAAGGTCGGCTTGAACACATGAGCGGTTTGGAAGCGGTAGCTGATGAGTTGGCGCGCATCATGAGTGGTTGTGTGCAGTTGGAAAGTGGTCGGCAATGAGTCTGCTCCAAGCGGGAGAGAAGACGCAAGCCAACTGGACATGTTAATTTCGGCTACTAAACTCGGCGACTACAGAAGATAAGTCGCCGACTTGCAATCTTGAGAGCAACATGTCACAACTTGTGCTGTCGTGTTAAGGTCTGTGACTGATTGGGAACTGAACAAGTGCCATGCTTGATCTTGTTGATTTTATGATGTTGTCGCCTACTGCTGGGCGATTGAGCATCTCTTGTCTTGTAAATTTTTAAAGTTTGAACAAGACTGCAGCCAATTTTGAATACAATGTGGTCTTGTGTAGTTGGAAAGAGGTTGGGTCGCATCGCGGGTTGTCTTCTCTGTGACTGTCCCTTTCTTGGTGTCAACAACTCGGCGACCAATCGACGAGCACTCTTGATAGCGACATGTCACAACTTGTGCCGTCGTTTAAAGGTCGGCGACTGATCAGGGACTGAACAAGTGGCGTCGCCAATTAACATGCTTGATCTTGTTGATTATATATGCTCGTCGCCTATACTGCAAGGCGTTTCAGCATCCCTTGTCTCGTCGACGACGGGGATACTCGCACACTAATAATCCCTGGTCGGGATAAAAATTTATATTTTTCAAGTTTGAACAAGACTGTAGCCGATTTTGAAAAAAATTGCGGTCTTGTGTAGTCGGGAAGTGGATAGGTCGGGAGTTGTCTGTGTGACTATACCTTATCATAACATACATTCCTACTTTGTAGAATGAGACCAAATAAATTATATGAATTGATGCAAAGCCTGTAAAACTCATGAATGCAATCAAATGCATAAATGCAGAGTACACATCAAGAGACCTCTCTCCAAATTTTTAGTCACACTCACAAGTCATTGAACACTTCCAATCAATCATGCACCTGCTAGCAAGTCAAAGAAACACTTGTGTTGAGAATTAAGCTGCTCTACTTTGTCCGACCAGATGTTAAGGAGTGGTGCCATAGCTCTAAAGTAGTGTTAAACATGCGCAACATGTTAAGTCGGTGTGCGTCATGCGTATGTCAAATAGTAGGACGAAAGTGATGACATCACTCCAAACTTTTGGTCAGACAAAGTATACACATTACCTTAAGAGACCATGAAGTTGTAAGATGCACATTGTAGAAACTTCCAATATTTTGTTAAATTTTATGTTAAATTTTATGATAGGACCAGCACCAATAGCCTTATAGAATTTGATGCATATGATGCTATCAACAGAAGTTTATTAATCAAAGCATGCACCAATGCAGTTAGTATATAATCAAGCAATGTAGAAAGATGTTAACAGATGATGACATCCACTTACACAATGGGTATATGTGCAACACATACGGCATTCACCTCAATCAACTAATAGGTAGACCTGTACCATGACTAATAGATAAGAAATAGGTAGTACACTGTGTAGGATCAACACAATCAGAAATAGGCACAACATTATATGTAATAGTGGCATACAGACACATCTATTGACTACAAAGTGGGACAAAAAAAGATTTTGTTGGCCTCATCAAAAATCGAATACATGTAGGAGGAAAATATATACTCCCCATCAAAAAAACCAATCGGGCCTGATACAGGCTGAGTATAGATGAGTTGACATGTGACATCAACGCCCGGCAACGAACAAAGCACTGCCGGGCAGTATACATGAGCATCTGCAGGGCTTGTGCTTTTAAAATTCATGCTCAATCAGGCGTGATAAGGCTATTGAATGCTGTAACTGTATGGGCATATTCTTCGCACCTCTAACATGTCAGTAGACCAGGTGCTAATTTGTGTTTGTAAACATTGATGTCACCTCATCTATAGTCTGTCTGATTTTTTATAAGGAGGAAAATACTAGTGTAAAGGGAGGGGGAATATCTACTTTTATTAGGGAGCTGATGAGACCACTCAATATTTCTTTCCTTAGAACTGAATCATATCAAATGGGTCTCAGGAGTCAGAAATGGATATATCCGTATTGTTCCTAATAAATTCTTTGGGTCGCCAACATTTTCCAAAAGGGGACGTGTATTAGATGTGTATTTTTGGTCAAAAATTGTTTCTTTTAAAAAGGTGAAAATTTGCTAAAAATATTGATTTTTTTTTAAAATAGGAGTGTTTTGGGTGAAAAAATATTTTTGTGAAATATTTTGGGGTTGGGGGTGAAAAATAGGGAGGCATCTACTTAAAGAGGGGGCACTTATTAGAAACAATAGGGCACCAAACAGGGTCATTACAGTCAAGAATATGCATACCAAGGAGTCACTATAATAATGAATATACAATAAAATACATGTAGGCACAAAATATAGATCAATGCAATGCATTATTTTGCAGAGTATGGGATTGCATAAATATAGTCATAAATATGTATTTAGAATGTAGAAGGAATACTATTACAAACTTGCATAGTATAGGGCAATATATTAATCAAATATGCATAAGGGATTGGTACAATCAAGAAAAGGTATAATAAAGTTACAAAAATGCTTGTGTTGGTGCACTCTAAGGGGTACAGTATAGATAAGAATATACTAAGAGTGAATACAGCCATGAATATATGGAGTCTATGCAATCATGAATAATCTGAGGAAAGACATCTCGATCATTACCAACATTTTATCGGCATGTGTAGTTTGTGCACATAGAAATTTAAATCACAGCTAATACATCTTTCCATCTTCAGCCTTAATTCTCTGTTTACTTGTTTGAATGGATTTAGTCATATTTTGCTATGATATAACTTGGGAGGTAGATGACACCAAATTTTGAAGTCGCTCTCATGGACTGATTTTTCAATGAAATCCATAGAGAGCCTTTTAATTTGATATCAAAATTTGATATACCTGACTATGTAATTTCACTTGAAAAAAATGTTTGAAATGCCTTGGATCTTGAAGCATTTTACGACAACTATTTTTAAAGAATTTTAAGTACTATATTTGAAATCAGTTTGAAAATACATTTAACTGAGTCCAAACATGATTAGTCTTCAGTCAATGGTTGTTGAGATAACCCTGAAAATATTTGGGACACCTCTAAAATAAGTTACAACTTTACCCCGAGCACTACCTGCCTGGCTCAAAAAGTCACAAAACTTCCAGTGTGACCAATCAGCAATCACATATTAAAGTTCCATTGTGACCACTTGGCAGGTAGTACTCATAGGCTGGTATTCCCAAAGGGAGTCAATCTTTAAACCTGGGTTTAAACCAGGGTTAGTCCTACATGAGTGGACCTTTTTTCCTTTCACAATACCATGAAAGTTAAATGTAACAGTCAAGAAAATTCCTCATGGATGAGCCGAAGCAGCCCATCCATGAGGAATTTTCTCACCCGTTACAGCACATTTTTAGTGTATGTTGAAAGGAAAAACTAACCCTGGTTTAAACCCAGGTCTAAAGTTAGACTCCCTTTGAGAATACCAGCCAAGGGTGTAGCTTCAAAATCCTTTTAGCTGTGAGCAAAAAGGTTAAACAATATAGGGAGCAACGCATTTTCAATAGGTCTACATGCAGCTGTAATAACAAAGCTAATCATCTCACCTGTGCATTGTAGAGATTTTCCAATCTTTCCATGGTCAAGAAAGCGCCCACATCTACACATTGTTCCATGAGCAGCGTGGCAAAGCCAACTCGGTTGAGTGACAATGATATCTGAAAGCACTCGTAGAGCACCCTCTCCTGTAAAGAGATTTTATCAAAGTTTGGAGAAGTTGTAGAACTTGTCACACCATTATGGACCAAAATGGCAAATAAGTTCATACTACAACAATGCCTTTCTTTTATTGTCATTCTTATTGAGTTATCCCCTAAACAACTTAATTTAAAGGCTGACTCAGAGATTTCTTGAAGGTGACACTCTCAATTTTCTAACAAATCATGTTTTTTTTAATGTGCATAATGCTTGTCCACACACTAATTATTGTTTGAAATAGCTAAATGCACATTGATGTCCTTCATATAGAAAATCACAACTTTGTAAAAAAATTCCGGCTGGAAATTTTGTCATACACAGCATCCTATGGTAAGTTATACTACACATATATGTTTACTGCATCAAAATGAAAAATCCATTTCATCTCAGACTTTATGGTGGCTATTTTTAGCTCTAGTTGATTAATGTGCAAAAAATAAATTTCGAAATCTCTGAGTCAGGCTATTCACGATGATTGCCTTTTGGTTAAGTTTCCTCAGTACCCATCTAATAAATAAATAAAACAAATAAAACAAGTACAATTGTGCAAGCACAAGCACACACACAAACACTTAGCAAGTAAATGACTTAATCACTCACTTCCCACTGTATTGTCTGCTGAAAGATGTCCTCAGCAACATCAACTCTGTTCCAGTTGAGTGCAAGCCTTAATTGACGAGGTGGAGACAGATTTGTGGCTGAAATTAAGGATTCCATCATTCATTATATTCGAACACTGCAGGTGCATTTTTTTAATTTTGACACAATCTTCACACTGCACATTCCTTTTAAAAAATATTCATTCCACACTGATATGCTGATCACTAATAATAACTATGTATTTAACAATGTATTTAACCTCCTCACTCAAGCACATAACTTCTGCTTTTGTGAAGATGATTTTGTGGAGGAAATCCTCAGCTCAGTTTCATTATTTGGAATTGATATGCTGACAAAATCTCCCAAATTTGTAATCAATTTAAACTATACCAAATAAAGTTTGCAAATCAATTTTAAGAAAATTACCAAAAAAAATAGGGACAGCAGTCCCAAATAGGTCGACCGATTATGTGGTCAAAGAATAAGTGTAGATTAATATGACCCTAAGTGACCCCTGAATGACCTTTGACCTCCTCAATGAACTTGATCCACCACTGCACTAAAAAGCTGCAGTAAGTTGAAGCAGTGTCAATCAAAAGGTGTATACTAAATGTTTGACACACAGACACAGACAGATACACAAATCATGCTAACAAGGTCTTTTTGATTGCATCGGACGACCTAAAAAGAAATTGTGCATCTTTCTGCATTACTTCCCATAAATTAAGCATTAAACTAAGCATTAAACTGTAGAAAGCTGCATCAGACAGAAGCATTCATATATATTACCAACAGTACACTTGCAATCTTAAAAGATGTATCAATGTTTATATCAGTAGATTAATGAACACAAGTTCATACCAAACAGCTACATTAATTATAGTCTAGCAAAGTCATTCAAGTTTAGTTTCCGATTTATTTAGTAGTTATTTTTTTTCTATACAAATTAATTGATAGGTCATCAATTACCTTTGTGTAATGCATTGAGTATAGCATGATCAATATCTCCTTCATCATCAGCACTGTATACAGTAATCTGTGACAATAACCAACATGATATCAGGTTTACAGTAATTACTGGCTAGCAATAAATGTATTGCAGGCTAACAATAATTGTGCTGCAGGTTTATAACTGCAGGCTAACAGTAATTGTGCTACAGGTTAATAATTGCAGGCTAACGGTAATTGTGCTGCAGGTTAATAATAATTGCAGGCTAACAATAACTGTGCTGCAAGAAAATAATGATTGCGGGCTAAGAGTAATTGTGCTGCAGGCTAATAATGATTGCAGGCTAACAATAACTGTGCTGCAGGCTAATAATGATTGCAGGCTAACAATAATTGTGCTGCAGATTTATAATAACTACAGGCTAATGGTAATTGTGCCACAGGTCAATAATAATTGCAGGCTAACGGTAATTGTGCTGCAATTTAATAATAATTAAAGGCTAATGGTAATTGTGCTGTAGGTTATTGATTGCGGGCTAACAATAATTGTGCTGCAGCTTAATAATGATCGCAGGCTAACAATAATTGTGCTGCAGGTTAATAATAATTGCAGGCTAACAATAATTGTGTTGCAGGTTAATAATGATTGCAGGCTAATAATAATTATGCTTCAGGTTAATGATTGCAGGCTAACAATAATTTTGCTGCATGTTAATAATGATTGCTGGTTAACAATATTTATGCTGCAGGTTAATAATGATTACAAGCTATCAATTATGCTGAAGGTTAATTATGATTGCAGGCTAACAATAATTGTGCTGCAGGTTGATGACAATTGCAGGCTAACAATAATTGTGCTGCAGGTTAATAATAATTGCAGGCTAACAATAATTGTGTTGCAGGTTAATAATGATTGCAGGCTAATAATAATTATGCTTCAGGTTAATGATTGCAGGCTAACAATAATTTTGCTGCAGGTTAATAACAATTGCAGGCTAACATTAATTGTGCTGCAGGTTAATAATAATTGCAGGCTAACAATAGGCTCCTAGAATTTCCAACCTCATGATGTTATCGCTCACAGTAACTTATGGTTCAAGTTGTACTCTGCATAATTCCATGTTTCATTTTATTTTGTCTTATAAGTTAATGCTTGGGGTTAGGGACTGGGTTAGGGCAGGGGAAGGAATGATTAAGTAGAGGGAGCCACTTGACACTTCATGTGAGCAATCTTCAATATGTTAGTAATATTTTCTTGTGCAGCTATGATAAGCCATGATAAGCCTGATGAAAAGTTGAGGGGCCATGCACCCCCACGGTTCTGCTGCCACTGGTTTTTGAGGTTGGGATTAGGGCTATCAGATACTGGAAAAGAATCAGCTAACTTACCCGTCGCTTCTTCCGGCCTATCCTCAGTAAATCTCTTAAAACTTTGGCATGTTTGTCCTTGTTATTGGGAAATGCCTCGGCAATCTTGTGTTTCAATTCATTCTGATGGTCTCCAGACATTTCACTTTGATTAAAGAGAAAAAAGAGATCATTTTAAAAAGTAAGTTTTTGTGATAACAAAAGTTTAACAAATTGCTGCCCACTCTCTAGGCCAAATTCACACTATTTGAAACCCAAAAAGGAACCAAGCATTATTGTCCCAACAAGGAATTGAACAGAGCTTCATGTACTCCAAAAGGTACCTAACTTCTAGTCCACTACCAAACCCCCCCCCCCCCCCCCCCCCCTTTTCATACACAATGGATTCTCTTAAGGTGATATGTGTATTTAAAAAAGATCAAGTCTCATTAAGAGTATAATTTTAATGCAAATTAGTCCCATTTGGAGTATATTTTCATATAAAATTTGATCGATTGAGCCCAAATTTATTGGTCGAGCTATGAGTTGCAAATATATTGGGCGAGATGCAGTCCAGCCCAATATTTTAAAAAGCATAACAAGACCAATCAATTTTGGGCGTAAATCATCCGATTTTATGATTATCATGTTTCGGATCCGATATTTTCAACACTTGGACTCCTCAAAACATGATAATCACTGAAAATTGGTCCCATGGGGTACATTGTAAGTGAAAATTGGTCCAGTTACGAGTCACTTTCAGAATCCCTGGAACGGGCAAGGATGCACAGCAAAACACCACAGACTTTCCTACTCTTATTTTGTGTAATATAGTTTTTTTTCTTTTTAGCATTTGCATTTCCCTTAAAGACACTATCAGTGATTTGACCGAAAGAGTCAAAATATTTGAAATTTGCAAGAGTAGCTAAAAGTTATTTTTTCCAACTGAAAAATTGACAGAAAAGGTAGAAAACTGCAATGTTCAAAGATATGAATCTCCATTCAAATATGTGTTACAGTAAGTGTCCGTACGGACAGTAATGACTAAAATATCTGATTTTGTCCTTATTGGGTTGCTTTTGGGCTTATCACTTGTAGGGTATGTTAGGATACCTATACTTGTTACAAACATGCAAAAATCTGTTTTTTGATGATTTTTTTGATTTTTTGATTGAGCAAATCACTGATAGCGCCTTTAACTAAACATCACAAAAAAGATTCGCTTACTGACCACTTTAAAAAACTGCAGACAACTTCTTGTGATGCTCAGTAATGGTGGATTCATTCTTTCCTTTCACACATGTTTTCACAAAAGGTTTATGTGCACATCTGATGCACACCCCATGTTTGTGACAGGCTAGCGTTGGTCTACATCTGCCGATATTGTATTAATCACCATAAGTTACCCCACAGAACACCACTGTGCAACACTCCAGTAAAATACAGAAGACCTTGGTTTGCACGTTACTTTCAATGAGGTCTCAAAAAAGCATTTTGTAACATATCCTTTGCTTTCACAGCTGTTTCAAAGTCTCATTCATTACAGCAAATCCAGAATAAAACAGCAACTATCAACGGCGACACACTTTTGACAACTTATTTGCATTATTTATACCACTGACTTCATCCTGTGTACAATTTATGAAATTTCATTGGGGGCAAATATGATTTTTCTTAAAAATGTAGTTTAACACATCTCTCTATGGAGTAAGGGCATATAGAGGGCGCTATAACATACTAGTCTTGACCTTTGTAGGCCTATATGGCAAGATTCCCACAATGGATTTTTTCTGATTTTTGCAGAGGTAATAGCTCTTACATGTCCCTACTTATATCAGTTGTCAAAATTGTATCACCTCTGCTTAAAATTGTTCTAAAAATAAAAAATACGATTTGCATGGGGTCAAACAGCTGTGCTTTCTGAGAGTTGAATATCATCACAGGTCTTTCTGTGATTGGGAGCAATACACTTCACTGCAGAATTCGGTGAACTTACGCTGCAGAATTTAACAAATATTCAACAGAAATTCTGTCGCATTATTGATGACCTCAGTTTGTCAAATTGAGCTTTGTGGAGTTGTATTCCCGAGCACCCAAAGAGTGATGTTCTAAAGAATTTTTAAAATGGGCATCTTGGAAAGTTGCATAAACTTAAAACTTTGAAGCAAACTCAAATGGAGTTGCAAACTGCCCGCTAAGAAGTGCTGCATTAATTAAAGGCACTATCAGTGATTTGCTAAATCAGAAAATAAAAAAAATCATCAAAAATCGGATTTTTGCATGTCCATAACAAGTACAGGTACACTAACATATCCTGCAATTTACAAGGCCAGGAGCAACCTAATAAGGACAAAATCGGAAATATTAGTCATTACTGTCCGTATGGACACAACACGCAATGGAGAGTCATACCTTTGAACATTGCCGTTTTCTTCCTTTTCTGTCAATCCTTCAGTTGGAAAAAGTAATTTTGAGAATTCTACAGACTTATCCTTCACTTTTAAGCTATTCCTGCACATTTCAAATATTTTGATCCTTTCAGATGAATCACTGATAGTGTCTTTAAGCACCTGTTGTGTATCCTTCAATTTCCTTACCGATTTTGGTGCTGTGTTATGGTATGCATAAGCCATGAGATCAGCGCCCATGCCACTGCCATTCACAACTACACAAGGAATCACAGGTTCACCACATATGTTCTTTAGTACCACCTTGATGGTGCCGAGACCACCACCTAAGACAACACAGACTGCCGGTATAGCTCGATCAACTGGAAGAAAAAATAATAGAAACGAAACACACATGGGTGTCGTTATTTAAATTTCATATTTGTAGCTCTAGCTCAGTCAAAGGCCCCATCAATCATGTCAAATGTTGTGGAAATGAAATTGCCTCTTTAAAATTTTGGTTTTGAATTGTTTTATGATATATTTTCTCTTTAACAAGAACACGATTGTTACAAAAGGTGATAGGGTTTTCTAGAACCGCAATCCCCCAGAACTCAAACCAACATTTTAGCTTCCCATTGGAATACTCTACCGGTATAATTTGATGTTTGGTACTAAAAATGTAGCCATCTTTAATGTATTGTGTAACGCTTTGAAGAACATACCTGCCAACATAGAGAACCCAGATATCAGAATGCATGTGTTGCTAAAATACCTCGCCATGTTTGTTTGTGGCCCACTTTAAGGCCTACAGAGGAGTACACAGGGGCAAAGTCCCCTGAAGTTTGTGGGTTTTAGTGCTTTTGAAGACCCAGGAAGAGATTCAGGAGTCCAGGAAATATTTCGGGACTTTTCTGGCAATTATTCACAATTTCCCTAACAGTTTTTCCCCCTTGTTTGAAATTTCAGAAATCCAAATATTCTGATTTTTTTGCAACTTAGAGAGTTCAAAATAAAAAAAAAACAGGGAAGGATGGCAGGCATGGAAGAGGCAACGGCATGACAGAGGAAAGGGAAGTAAACAACACCTGTTTAGAATGTTGACAGCTGTCCAAGAATGTGTGCTATGCAGCTCCCGGATGCAGCTGTTACCACCTGGGATACTAAAATGGAGGCTATACTGATCTGTACATAATCAAGAAGGAAAAAAAATCAAATCCTTTAATTTGATTTGAAATCAAACACTACCCAAGTATTTGGGGGGGCACCCTGTATCTCCATGCAAGCAATATGTTTTTACTTAACCCATATCATTGAATTCACCAGCAAAATCATGCTTTTGCCATTAGTTTTAACAGCTGTGCTCTGACAGGAATGTCACCCCGAATGACCTTCTTGTCCCCATCATCCACCAGGATAAGGTGTGTGTGGTTGGGATCAAGTGAGGCTCCCTTGGTTTCTGTCGAGGAGCCACACATCCCGATTAGCTCACCATTTGCTGTAACAGAATAGTACCAACATTTGTACTTTACCAATGTATACCAAGATATCTGTTTCGATATACAGTTGGCACAAAAAGTATCTCTTCATGGTTTTTGCGATCAGTATTGTGATAATCTGATATTTTTTTAATGTTTTTCAAAATATACATTTTTTGCCTAAGTCTTGCTCTTTCATTAAACAACCTCGCTTGTAAAAAAACGTGCAAGAATGGCTGAGATAGAATGCCCGAAATACGCAAAACCCCCTACCCAAAATTTGCACTTTTTAGAGTTTTTTCATGGTCCTGTGTGGTAACAACGCTAAAAGCCTGTCTATTGATTTTACCAAACACCAAGAACCCGTTTCCGACTGAATGAGCGAGAAAGCCTACTTGCAATATTGATTGATGGTCCGCATGTTCGTGTAGCAGAACACACTGCAATGCCCATTAAAATTCCTAAATGAACCTTTTGTAAATGTTTTTTTTTAGAAATGTTTAAAAATCATATTTTGCACCCTGCCTAGGCAACAAAATGTTCATTTTGAAAACGTGCGAAAGTATCAACTTTTGGCACAATACTGAATCGAAAAACATGCCGAGATAACTTTTTGTGCCAACAGTAGCTTTTGTACATGCAGGATTTGCCAAGTCCCAAGTTCTCGTTTTAGTTTCTGGTACATTAAAACACACATTCTAATTTCTCCCAGTGCCATGTGAATCCCTCTATACTATTTGGGATCCACGGCGCAACAACTGATTCTCGAACCATAGTGTCACCTGCTTTCGCTATCCACCTTTCCCCTTCACTCTCTGCACAGCTTGACCTCAACTACCTTTGACCTTGGATGTTACACTTTCACCCTACCATGACTACCAATCTCTATTGTGCACCTATGATCCAAGTTTTGGGTGGCAATTGGGAGTTAGGTGTCCATGCATAAGGCAACTTTAAACAAGGCTGGTTCTCAACACAAAGGTTCCCTCCCTCGCATTAGTAAGAGGAAACGTAACATAACTTTTAAGATCACAGGGAGGATTGTGATGGAATAAGTGTGTTCTTGAACTTCTCCATAGATGTTGCAACCTTTAAATGACCTTGGAAAAATGTGGTATCAAATTTTTGACTACAACCCACCAAGTTTTCATGAACCATACAACCATTAAGTAAGTGGGACCTTGTTTGTCCCACGTTACCTTGGAAATGACCTTTACCATTTTCATTTCTGAATGTTGACGACCCCATTATGTTCTATGACCATGCAACCATTTGTAGTAATTTGACCTTGATTTGACCTGATGACCTTGAAATGACAAAGGCCATACAACCATTTTGTGGTGATTTGAATTTGGGTGACCCCAGATGACCTGAAATGACATTCACAAGCTTCAGCACTGAATGGTGACGACACATACAAAGTTTCATGACCATACGATTTGAGTGATTTGACCTTGGATGACCCCAAATGACCTTGAAATGATTTTGAAAAATGTTGGTATCAAAATGTTGACTACACCTACCGAGTTTCATGACCATACAACCACTGACCTTGGATGACCCCACATGACCTTGAAATGACCTTCAAAATTTCCAACACTGAATGTTGACTACACCACCAAGTTTCATGACCATACAACCATTTGCAGTGACTTGACCTCAGACGACCCCAGATGACCTGGAAATGACCTTGAAAGGAAGAAGTATCAAATATTGACTACACCCAACAGGTTTCATGGCCATACAGCCATGTATAGTGATTTGACCTTGGATGACCCTGCATGACCGTGAACAATTTTGGCACTGAAAGTTTAACCACACCCACCAAGTTTCATCATCCTACCACATATTTAGAGATTTGACCTTGAATGACCCCATATGACCTTGAAATGACCTTCAAAAATTTTGGCACTAAATGTTGACCACACCCATCAAGTTTCATCATCCTACCACAATTGACAAGTTTATAGCAATTTTCCCATTTTTTGACCGCATTTGACCTTTGACACACGCCAAATGACCCATCTCCGAACTCATCACCGACTACTTGAGAGACATCTATGGTGCAAAGATTGACAACCATACTTACTTAGATCAGAAGATATCATGTTGACAAGGTTTATAGCAATTTAACCCTATTTTTGACCACGTTTGACCTTTGACCCATGACACATGACCCACTTCGGATTGGAGCCACCGCCTACATGAGATACATCTATGTGAGAATATGGACACCCACGCTTGCTTAGATCTGAAGAATTGCATGGGACGCACACCTCGCACTAACACGACGCTAGCAATTCTAAAGTCCCCCTTTGCCAAAAGAAGTTGGCGGGGGGGACTAAAAAGGTTAACCAAACTTAACACACATACAACAGAATACATATATATACACACCTAAGGACATACAGAAGTGCCTCCCTGCACTAGTGCAAATGACACAATAAAACCTAACAAACAGACCGTTTTTCCTATGACTGTGATCCATATGCCTGAACCTACTCGTACAAAATACTGTATAGCGGGAAATTTTGGCGGGGGTTTAATTTTTCACGCTTTTCGCGTTCATGTAGCTAACCGCCAATTTTAAACCCGCGAAAAGAAGAAAAACAAAACAAACGAAAATGTTATTTTTACATTTCACTTTAATATGATTTAACTTGACTGCGCGAATATAAAATCCACTGAAATGTCCAAAACTGGTAAATCGCGAAAAATTAACCCTGCGAAAATATCCCGCTATACAGTAAGTTCTAACCACTGGACTCCCTTCCCATAGTTTGACTATTCTGCTCATCTATCGTTCCACTAATATCAAAATCAAAGACAGACTTACCCCTTTCTTGGTCATTTCTTGCCTGTTGTGTACAATCCCCCATGTGGCTATACCAATAGCTACTATTCTGTTCTGTGATCTCAAATTGTGCTCATGTAATGCCTCACCAACATACTTCATCACACCTGAAAAGAAGAAAATATCAAAGAAAAAAAAAGAAAATAACTGTTACAAGTAAGATTTAGATATGATAAGTGTAATGTAAACTGATGATGCCATTCCAGTGAAAGTAGTAGGATATATGGCTTAATGTATTTGCGAAACGAAACAGAACTCCCATTGGATTACACGCTTTATTCCGTCCTGCATGGCCTACGTGCACGAACTAATGAAAGCGTGTATAATCCATTGGAGTTCGGTTTTCGTTTTCGCAAAATACAGTAAGCCAGATATATTGATGTGTAGATCCAAACCACTAATAGATCTGGTCTGGCACCCTCTGCCCAGAGTGTTTGGGGAAAAGGTAAAAAAAAAAGTGACGGTCTAAGTTAAAATTGAAAAATAGTAGAAACTGGAACTTCCTGGGCCATATTTTGTGTTAGAAATTATTATTTTAAAGATAAGAATCGGCACAATATCAAGACAAAAAGGTGTGTGAGGCTTACTACTTAGTAATTACAGTACTATTTTACCACCCACCCCATAGGAATATTTTGACTAGAAGCCACAGTTTCAGAGGGGATCGGAACTCGTCGTTGTCTTCATGCTTCAGTAGCTCGAAAAATCCGTGTTAAACTTATGGATTCTTCTTGCTGAATGGGATGCAGAGGTCTAGTAGTTCAAGGTAATGCATAATTTAAGCAACTGAGTCGCTTCGTTTATGAGAAATTACGTTTTATTTGGGCCTATTTTTGGTACAAACACATGGCAATTTATTTGGTGGTGTGCAACCTTTAGGGACAGCAGAAATTTCTTTCAATTGTCATCATGATAAAGAACATGAATTATGGGGTCCGTAATTAAAGGGGCATTTTCGTGATCTGCATCCTCGTCCAACGACTTACCTAAAAAAGTTGAGATTTATATCTGAACCGTTGGCCCGGCTATAGTATGTGTACCTAATCTTACATGCAATTCGAACTACTCTGGGAGAAATTTGAAATTTTGTATTTTAAATAGATAGAAATTATAACACAGTGGTCTAAGGGGCACCGTAATACACCATTTGCTTATAAAATCAAAACAATGCAGTTCAGAATCAAATGGAATTTTGGAATAAGCTTTTCTTTCTCGAGGATACTAGTAATATACTCGGTCCTCAGACCGCTTGGTTCACCGTACCGGCACCAGTTTGTAAATGATCGGCTTCACATTACCTTTGCCCTTGATATGTGAACCTTTGACCTTGATATGTGACCTTTGACCTGATATGTGACCTTTGACCTTGATATGTGACCTTTGACCTTGATATGTGACCTTTGACCTTGATATGTGACCTTTGACCTTGATATGTGACCTTTGCCTCATACCCAAACTGGGGTAGTTTGTTTCCTATTGAACGTTTACTTTTCAAATTAGGTCGATTTTAACATTTTCAGCCTATCTTACAACTTGACCTCACATGACCTTTGACCTTGATATGTGACCTTTGACCTTGATATGTGACCTTTGACCTGATATGTGACCTTTGACCTTGATATGTGACCTTTGACCTGATATGTGACCTTTGACCTTGATATGTGACCTTTGACCTGATATGTGACCTTTGACCTCATTAACGAGAACTGAGTTTGGTTCCTATTGAACTTTTACTTTTCAAATTAGGTCGATTTTACATTATTCAGCCTATCTTACAACTTGACCTCACATGACCTTTGACCTGATATGTGACCTTTGACATTGTATGTGACCTTTGACCTCATCAGCAAATGGGGGTGCATGTGCACTGTGACCCAAGTTTTGTTAAAATCCATCGAAGTATGTGGATATTACCATACAAAGTTAACGCCTTAACCCTTTTTGTCAAAAACAGAACACAACAACAGAGATAAACAACAGTCATCAACAACAACAGAGATCAACAACAGTGGACAAAGTGATCCCTATGTATCTTCCTGGCAGGCGACACAAAAAAAAAACGAGATCCTAGGATCACGAAATAATGTACCTTTAAGGTTGCCCTACATCAGGTATTCTTAATATGCAAAAATAAGCTCATTAGTATTCATAACATTAAGATATTGGATGCAAAACTACACAGCACCAGCGGTCATCATGGTCTACCACCCTAAGTTAGAGTGTGTGGGTTGTTGCATTTTGTTGGTATGGAAGGTAAATTATATTCTTTTGTTATATGCAAATTTCCTTGTTAGGCTGACTCAGAGATTTCAAAATATATAATTTTTTTGTGTAGCCATTAAAAATAGTCAACTAGAAATAAAGATAGTCACCTAAAATGCTTAAAGCGACACTGGCACATTTTTCACAAATATGAAATTATCTTCAATTTGCTCTCAAGATAGTCTATGTCTAGGCATTGGAAGAATAGAGATACTTTTACACTCAGAGGTTAAATTTGTTTGATTATCATGTTTTGGGAATCAAAGTGTTGAAAATATTGGATCCAAAAACATCATAAAATCGGATGATTTACACCCAAAATTTATTGGTCTAGCTATGAGTTTTAAAATATTTTTGTAACTCATAGCTCGACCAATAAATTTGGGCTCAATCGATCCAATTTTATATGAAAATTGAGCGTGCTCTCCTCGGGAAATCTCTAAGTCGGCCTTTAACATATGCCTGAATGCAGACTTTACAGTACCATACCAGAAGTCATCATGGTCATGGCGAGAAAAAGTTGGAAATCTAGGAAGCTCCTTCCTGGGAAATTTGATGATTTGGAGGGAAAATTTTGGATTTTTCGGATAAAGAAATATATAACAAATTGTGGGGAAATCTGTAGAAAATGTGACTCGCTTCCTGGGAAATATTGTTTCAAACGCTGATCATGGTCTACAATACTTCCAAGTTTGATGTTCACAGGTTACTGGTACAGTGGACAAACTGGAACACACGTACAACATGACCTCAGATGACCTTTGACCTTGGTCTATGACCGTTGACATCATCCACATATGAAGGAACCCCTACTGCACTTTGATCTACCCAAACTGGAACACATATGGACATATGCACACTCTCAGAAAATCCCCCTACTACCTTTCAAGCCAGGGGGATAAAAATTGTGTTACAAAACTCAATTTTTTGTTTCCTTTTACAAAATTTGTGTACTTCAAAGGTACAGAAAAAGTGGTGTGGTCTAGTGGTTAGCAAGCTTACCTCTAGAGCAAAGGGTGCTCGGTTCTAATCTCAGTGGGACCACTTGCTAGATTTAAAGTCTGACTCAGAGATTTCGAAAAATATATTTTTTGTGTAGCAATTAAAAATAGTCAACTAGAACTAAAGATACTCACCTAAAATGCTCAATTCCAAAGTTAGAGATGAATCGGATTTTTCGTTTTCATGCAGTACACATTTATGTACAGTATAACAGTGCATAGGATACCGTGTATAACAAAATTTCCGGATCCGGAATTTTTAAACAAAGTTGCGATTTTCTATATGAAGGACTTTGATTTGAGCTTAGTTATTTTACACAGTGATTATTATATGGACAAGCATTATGTTTTTGCAAAAAACACAATTTGTTTGAAAATTGAGGGCGTCCTCCCCGGGAAATCTCTGAGTCAGCCTTTAATTGGGAACTCAATTTGGGATTTAAAGGCACAACGAGATATTCAAGTCATCTATATTTTGTGCGTGTAGTGATTTCACATAGATTAGACACTCAATAGATTCCCTACCTTTTATTTGGCTGCAGAAATAACTTAAATGAAAACAAAAGGTGGTTTGTATATGCTTATATTTCAATAGAAAACATAGGCTGAATTTTGTATTTGCTCCTATAGGAAATTAGAAATTTCACAATTTTTGTACCAAAGAAACAGTTCTCAGCTTAATCCTTTCAGATGGGGATATTTTTGATAGAAAACTTTAGACCAGTGCAAAAATCAGAATTTTCACATTTTTTAGGGACACCTGTTATTTGAAATCTCTTGTTGCACCTTTAATGTGTATAACAGATGTTGATTAAAACCTGAATACCACTCTCTCCATGGTTCATTTGAAATGGGCAAAGGAACCATGAAAGCTTGCACTTCCCATTTAGCTTGCACTTCCCATTTGGTGTGTTTCGTATAGTATGTTTGAATGTTGCAATATGGCACTGTTTAAGCTGCTGCTTCCAAGTTGCATTGTTTCTGTCAAGTAATTATTAAAGACACTATCAGTGATTTGAAAAATATTTGAAATTTGCAGGAATAGCTTAAAAGTGAAGGATACGTCTGTAGAATTCTCATAAGTTACCTTTTCCAGCTGTAGAATTGACAGAAAAGGAAGAAAATGGCAGTGTTCCAAGATACGATTCTCCATTCAATTACGTGGTGTAGTAAGTGTCCGAACGGACAGTAATGACTAAAATCTCAGATTCTGTCCTTATTAGGTTGCTTCTGGTCGTATCATTTGCAGGGTATGTTAGGATACCTGTACTTGTTACACACATGCAAAAATCTGATTTTTGATGATTTTTTCGATTGTCTGATTTAGCAAATCACTGATAGTGCCTTTAAGCAGTGGTGACACATTTTTTGACAAGGTAGGGACATGCAAGGGCTATTAACTCTGCAAAAATCAGACAAATCCATTGCGGGAATCTTGCCATATAGGCCTACAAAGGTCATGATTTGTATGTTATAGTACCCTGTATATGCCCATTCTCCATAGTAAGATGTGGAAAACCATTTTTTAAAGAAAAAAACATATTTTCCCCCAATGAAATTTCATAAAATTTACACAAGATGTAGTTAGTAGACTAAATAATCAAAATCAATTGTCAAAAGTGTGTCGCCGCAATAATTTTTTTTTAATTCTGTTTTCGACATAATAAATGAGACTTTCAAACAGCTGTGCTCAATTTTTTGTTTCCTTTTTGAGGACTTGTCTTGTTCAAATTCTAGCAGCAAGCAGGTGATCACAAGGCTAACAGAGCTCAGTACTAGGAACCTTTAGTTTGAATTAAAACTAATAATTCCAGTCTGTTATAGAATGTGATTGAATTGACACATCGAGCACTAGACTACATTATTGTGATTTTTTGCTTTTGCCAAGTTGTTTTAACTTTATTCAAAAACAAAATGGGTTATTATTAACTGTTAACTACCGGTGACACAGAAAATTGTCTTCTTTGTGTTATATTTTTTTTTGGAAAGTCTGAAATGGTCAGAACTTAATACAATAGCATTACTTCTGACTAAACTTTGTTATACTCTTTGGCTGGTATTCTGAAAGGGAGGCTAACTTTAGACCTGGGTTTAAACCAATTTTAGTCCTACATAAGTGGACCATTTTTCCATTCTAAATACTGTGAAAGTTAAAAGTAACGGGTTAGAAAATTCCTCATGTACGGGTCATTCCGGCATCAATGAGGCCATTCCGGCTATCAATGAGGAATTTTCTCACCCATTACAGCTCATTTTTAGAGTATGTTCGAAGGAAGAAAGGTCCACTCATGTAGGACTAACCCTGGTTTAAACCGAGGTCTAAAGTTGGACTCCCTTTCAGAATACCAGCCTTTGTGTGCAATTTGAAGCTTCTGGGAGTAAATTCTTGAAATGTGCTGATATGAGATGCTTCTACACTGGCTTCTGAATTGGACTTTCAACAGCACTGCTGAGAAAGTGGAGGAACAAATAAGTCTGTGTCCTGTATAGCACAAATCTGTACTGCAGGGGTTCTCAATAGGCAGCCCGTGGGCCAAATCCGGCCCGTCAGCCATTGATTTTTGGCCCTCGACTTGCTTTAAAATATAAAGGGAAACATAAGAAATTAAGATGTATCTGGCCCTTCAGCTAATATAATTGAGAACCCCTGCTGTACTGTTTACCAAAGAAAACTGTCACCTTCATCGGATAGAGATTTATTTTTAAATTTAGCAATTTGTTCTTTATTAACTCTCTCCGTGCTGGGCAGTTGTGTATAAGTTATAACACATAAGTCAGAGACATTTGAGACAGTTTGCCAAATATTTGCAGGTCATCTAAAAAAAACACCCTAAAACAAAGACTAGGGCTTGTTTGGACTCATTTCAATGCATTTTAGGCTGAATTTGAATATGCCCATGAAAATAAATAATTTTGAAATGTTTTTAACCAAAAAATCCAAAATTGACCAAAATTGATGCGTGTGTCGAGTGCACTCGACATCCGCAGGGAGAGAGTTAAAACAAACCAGCTGAGTTGGCTTGCCAGTGACGAGTGAAGGCGCTGTTTTCCCGAACGACTTTCTGTTGGCACCGACCACAGCAGTGGCGTAACCAGCGGGGGGCAGACTGCCCCCCCGGACAACTAAAATGGGGACGGAGAAGGGGAAAATGGGGATGAGAAGAAGGGGAAAAGGAAGGGGAAGAAAGAGAAGGAAAGGGGAAGGAGAATGGAAAAGAGAGAAAAAAGAGGAAAGAGAAGAAAACGGAAGGAGAAGGGAAAAGAGAGAAGAAAAGGGGACGGAGAAGGTAGAAGAGAAGAAAAGTAGAGGGAAAATGGAAGGGGTAGTAGTAGTATAAAAAGTGGACCCCCCCTTCAGAATTTCGAACCGACTGGAAAAAAATATGGGTCTACCTGGCAAGCGTAGCGAGCTGGAAAAATTGGGGAAAATTCTTGCTTGCCCCCCCGGATGCTCAGGTCTGGTTACGCGCCTGGACCACAGTCTGCAAATTAGCAATTTCAATAATCCATGTCATCCAGAACAAAATGTCTCAAAGCAGCAATGTCAAGATAAGGCGACGAAAAAAGAAAACCCTTTTTACGGGCGAGCAGACCTTTCGAGTAGGGTCGGTCGGTCGGGCGATTTTTTTCTTTTCTGGAGCTCAAAATTGGCCTAAAATAGCCCCAAAATCTGAAAAATCAAGAGAAAAAATGAAAAATGTTTACAAACAAATTTTCTAAAAAAATTGCCAAAATTGATAAATTTGGGCTAAAAACAGGCTGATTTTACATGATTTTTGGAAAAACTAAAAAAAAAAAATTCTGCAACCTGAAAAATCAGGGTCGGTCGGGCCCGTAAAACAGGGTTTTTTATTTTTAAATTTAGCAATTTGTTCTTTATTAACTCTCTCCGTGCTGGGCAGTTGTGTATAAGTTATAACACATAAGTCAGAGACATTTGACATTTGCCAAATATTTGCAGGTCAATTGGGAAACCATCTAAAAAAAAACCCCTAAAAATAAAAGACTAGGGCTTGTTTGGACTCATTTCAATGCATTTTAGGCTGAATTTGAATATGCCCATGAAAATAATTAATTTGAAATGTTTTTAACCCAAAAAATCCAAAATTGACCAAAATTGATGCGTGTGTTAAGTGCACTCGACATCCGCAGGGTGAGAGTTAAAGGCCAGTCTAACTATATTGTTTAAATGGTAGTTAAGCCACGACTATGCGACTCCCCAAAAATTGTTGTTAAAAATCGATGTGATATAATATGATGACCCCAATGTGAAAAGAATAATTGTTATGCTTCAATAAATATATTCAATATATTTATTTATTTATTTATTTATTTGAACATACACTTTTATAACAGTGGCACACGCCTACCCGGCGGTGCGTTCAGACATAATTACAAAACAAAAATATATTAAGAAAGAAATAAAGTCATTATTTTTTTTTTTTTTTTTTTTAATGCATTTTAGGCTGAATTTGAATATGCCCATGAAAATAATTTTGAAATGTTTTTAACCCAAAAAATCCAAAATTGATGCGTGTGTTAAGTGCACTCGACATCCGCAGGGAGAGAGTTAAAGGCCAGTCTAACTATATTGTTTAAATGGTAGTTAAGCCACGACTATGCGACTCCCCAAAAATTGTTGTTAAAAATCGATGTGATATAATATGATGACCCCAATGTGAAAAGAATAATTGTTATGCTTTAATAAATATATTCAATAGTGTTTATTTAAAATATTAACCAGCTGTAAGTAACAATATGTAAATATAAAAGTGTATATACATTCTATGGTGTTACGGGTCATATTATGGGAATTTTCTGTCAAGTGCAAAAACTCTTTGCTGCAAAAGGTCATAATTACAAAACCAGGGGGGAAGGACGCCCGATGT
>JAMKCH010000065.1:0-43950 GCA_023653785.1 Ophioderma brevispina
CATTTGTGTTCAGTACCCCCTTCGATCCCCAACTCTCCTCCCCCCAATTTCCCTCAAAAAAGAAAAAAAATAGTTTTTGTATCATCTCAACCAAAGTATATTTGCTCAAAGCACTAAAATGCAAGCTTGAAATAGGCTGAAATATTTGGAATAAGTTTTTTTTCTCAAGGACATCTAGTGAATAATAAATAATACAGAAGGTGTTGGCATTATAAAAATGCACCTTTAATTAGGAAGGCAATTTCAATGAATCATATGAGGAAAAAAGTAACTAGTTAGGGAGTATGTTGCTAACTGAATGTTTATCTTCGAACCGGAAATGAGTTGGTACTAAAATTTGGTCCCTTAATTGGTCCCCCGCCAACTTTTGTTGGCGAAGGGGGACTATAGAAATGCTAGCCGTCCGTGTGTGTGTGCGTCCCACATGATATCTTTGGAACTAAGCAAGTGTGGAAGTCCATCTTCGCAACATAGATGTATCTCGAGTAGGCAGTGGGTGGGATACAAAGTGGGTCATGTGGCATGGGTCAAAGGTCAAATGTGGTCAAAAATAGGGCTAAATCACTATAATAAACATCAACACAATATCTTTTGATTGGAGCAAGTATGGGTGTCCATCTTCGCACCATAGATATCACTCAAATAGGCTGCGGATGAGTTTGGAGGAGGGTCTTGTGGCATTGGTCAAAGGTCAAATGGAGTCAAAAATAGGCAAATGGAGTTAAATTGGTAGGATGATGAAAATTGGTGGGTGTGGTCAACATTCCATGCCAAAAGTTTTGAAGGTCATGTCAAGGTCATGAGGGGTCATCCAAGGTCAAATCACTAAATATGTGGTAGGAGGATGAAACTTGGTGGATGTGGTCAACATTCAGTGCCGAAATTTTTGAAGGTCATGTGATGTCATTTAAGGTCAAATCACTAAACATGCGGTAGAAGGGTGAAAATTGGTGGGTGTGGTCAACATTCTGTGCCAAAAAATTTTGATGGTCATTTCAAGGTCATGCAGGGTCATTCAAGGTCAAATCCTTGCACATGGTTGTATGGTCATGAAACCTATTGAATGTGGTCAGCATTCAATGCCGAAATTTATGAAGGTCATTTGAAGGTCATGCGGGGTAATACAAGGTCAAATCACTAATCATGTGCTACGAGGATGGAACATGGTGGGTGTGGTTAACAGTTCAGTGCCGGATATTTTGGAGGAATACATCAATTAAATGAATACATCAATTGTTTATATATAAACAGGCAAAGAATGTTTATTAGCTGTTATCTTGTATTAAAATGTGTTGCAACGTTTTTGGTAGTGTTTATAAAATAATGTAATGGGAAGGTTATAGGCCTACAGTATAAAATAAACCCGTTGAAACATTTATAAAGCATAAATGTTAGTTTTTACTGTGTGGGGAGAGTGCGGGTCATTTTTCTGCAATTTTCATTTGAACTTTTCCAACTTTGATTGGGAGATACATGTCTGCTGCCATTTGTGAGGCTGAAGTCCTTCAGAACGGGTGGGGGGGGGGGTTAAGACATGCCATCTATCAGCAACAGTCAAATCGGCATCAACATCAGGCATAACACGAATGCTAGTCTTTTTCAAAGACTTAACAATAGTAGGGCACTTTTACACATATCGGACGATCACAGCCTGAGACAAAGACTTGACTAAAGTCTATCTGATCACAAATTTTTAAATCTAATTGACCTTTATTGGAAATTACACTGTTTTGCTGCTGGGGTTAATCCACTAAACCTGTTGGATTTTGAAGTCAATAATTTATTTTAATATTATTGTTGTATTACAAAGAGGCGATTTTGTAATGTCACAGGGACCGAGACTGCCATAGAAAATGCACGTAAGAATTCTATAAATTACCATTTGGAAATCCCAAATTCCCAAATCGAGCAGGTCATGTCTTATACCCCCTGCCTTTAGCATGCATTTTGTCCTTTTGAGAGTTCAAGCGGGTACAGAACTTGTGTATCACTATGAGTTACAATAAAGCTCATCTACC
Source organism: Ophioderma brevispina (assembly GCA_023653785.1). Taxonomy (NCBI): domain Eukaryota; kingdom Metazoa; phylum Echinodermata; class Ophiuroidea; order Amphilepidida; family Ophiodermatidae; genus Ophioderma; species Ophioderma brevispina. The sequence goes on from JAMKCH010000065.1 coordinate 2,019, forward strand.
AAGGATTATATTATTATGATAGCAGGCAAGTTCAAAGCTTAGTTTTTGTTTTTCTTTTGTTTGCCCATTGAACCTTCGAAATGTTCTCAGTAGGTATAATAATTCTACAACTGATCAAATGCAAATTGAGAGGAATTTGCATCCTCAAAAAATCTCCTCCTGTCGACCCTCTAAACAGCACTGCTGTTAAGTTAGTCTGATCAAATTGCTTACACGTGGAAGGATTGTCAGTTTTGGATCAAAATCATCATCTCATTTCCTCCTAGCCACGTCAAGACCGTTTTACAATTTGCTCCAAAATTAATAAAGTCATACTATGGCTATATCTTTCATACCGTAATACACCCTGTCTGCAAGTATTATGTCAAATTGGAGATTAAATCCAGAGAGATTTTTGGCCATTACCCAGTGAAACCCGAGGAAAACTATACTTCCGTGCGACATAAGCATTTCCGCTAGAGCATAATCAAGAGTGTGTTAAGTGTCAAACTACATGGATTTAATCCAATGTAGTGTCAAGAAAGATCACTATTTCCACTCGGGCCAGGTGTAGTTATAACAAGTATGTGTCCTTTTATTTTTTTTTTAAATTTTACCTTTTTCCAGCTTTAACCCCTGTATTTAAAATTCTGAGCTCCGTTTGAAATTCTAAGTGAATATTTCTCTGTTTTAAAGCCATGCATATTTGCAGATTTATTTCTTGAGAGATATGTTTATTCAAGTTGCTTTGAATGACAGTCTCTGAGTAAGCCTTTAATAGATAAGCATAAAAGACCCCAAAATACTATGAATGGAATCACATTACCCAAGTGTTATTTTGTGTTCCTTTTTTTATGGCACATTTTTTTTAAAAGCACATTTAAACCGCTACCTTGAAGCTGACGTGCGCATTATATTAAGCGTTGGTGGACTTCTCTTTAGGGGCAAGGTAAATTACAACAAATTTGAAGTTGACACATCCCAAGTGTCTTTGATAAGAGTGCCTGATGTTTTGACATTCAAAGACGCTCAGAAATCACATTCACCATTTTGTGAAGTGCGCATTTGAAATGCCACCTTGAAGCTGATATGCGCATTACATCAAAAGGATGACCCGGTTTAAGTTTTCATCTTGATAGAATGGCCTTCACTTCAAAACCTTATCTGTAAAGTTTCATGCCGATGTTTCATTCCGTTTTGATGTGAGAGCTAAAAACATGATTTTGTAAACCATAGAGTACAAATAGTTGACCAAAGTTGGGCACATTTTTGTTTGTAACTTCCATTCCAAACATCCTTTAGCCCAAGAGAAGATATCAGTAGCTTCCCACAATGCATTGCTTCCAATGGATGGTTTTGTATAGCTACTGATGTGAATTGTTAGAGATGAAACATGGCTTAATTGACAGTACTGATCACAAACTTGCATTTTAAGAATGTTTCATCTCTAACGATTCACATGACTACCTGTACAACAATCTCCATTGGAAGCAATGCATTGTGGGAGGCTACTGATATCTTCTCTTCTTTTGCCCTAAGATTTCACATGGTGAATGAGAAAAATAGTGCATTTCTTCAGATACAAACAAATTTTGACCACTTCCATTAAAATCCGGGGTTCTGGGGACGAGGCTAATAGCAATTGGGTCATGGATCTTTAAGCGTTGGTGGATCTCTCCGCAGTGGCAAGGTAAATTATAACAGATTAGCAGTTAACACGTCCCAAGCGTCTTTGATAGGAGTGGCTCTCATGGGTTTAAATTCAAAGGCTAAATGCTTTCATCAGTTTTCATTCATGGACTTTCACAGAAAGACCATGCTGCAAATACTAAAATAACTAAATGGACTGTGCGTAGTTTGCAGAAGGAAAACAGTCATCTTGAGGAGATTTGGCTATCACATTAATGCAGAGTGTGATAACCATTAAAAGTAACAGTTAAAACAGGAGAAAAGAAAACATTTGTAATAATCAACTACCTAGAGATACCATATTCAACTATAGGGGAAATAAATCCTAATAACTTAAGTGTACAAGCTACTAATTACTTCCATGAGTTTATAGTCTTAAGGGTTGTTTCTTTGTCAGACATTAATAGTCAAAGTAGCCTACACGGAAAGTTACTTTACCGTAACTGATGCGCTCGTTGTTGGCTATTTGTGTCATAGACATCCATCCTTCAATTCCCAGTGGGCATAGTGGTTTATAGAGGGATGTTGAAATGATGCTGGCATGTCAAAAACAGGTCAGGAGTTTTTAGAAATTAGCATTGAAATTGAAAGTTGAATCGATGGCTAGGAACGATGTCAAATCAATTAGCATTTGCAATGTAAATTTCTGAAAACTCCCAACCTGTTTCCGATTTGACAGAGCTGTGTGCCCGCTGGGTTCAGACCATGTGGTTTAAAGGTACTATCAGTGATTTGCTAAATCAGATTTTTGCATATTTGTATGTCTCCTAACATACCCTGCAAATGATAGGACCAGAAGCAACCTAATAAGGACAAAGTCGGAAATTTTATTCATTACTGTCCGTACGGACAATTACTATAACACATAATTGAGTGGAGATTCGTATCTTTGAACACTGCCATTTTCTTCCTTTTCTGTCAATTCTTCAGTTGGAAAAAGTAACTTGTAAGAATTCTACAGACTTATCCTTCACTTTTAAGCTATTCCTGCAAATTTCTAATATTTTGGCTCTTTCAGATAAATCACTGATAGTGTCTTTAATGGCTTCCATTTGATTTTCTTAGTTGAAGATCTTGGCTTTCAAACCTTAGGTCATCTTCTGTGCTCTCCCTGCCTGCTTGAATTCAGCAGTCAACTTCTTTATGGTTTAAATAAAGGGTGAGATATGCACCATTCATGAATATAATTTTAGTTATCTGGAGGTGTGCTAAGCTTGCTTAGTTTGGCTCGACATATCAGAAACTAGTCTCTGGAATTCACCTTTGACCTGTAGAAATGTCATTTTTTGAAACTACAGCTTTTATATTTTGATTACAGTCCTGCTTGGTCTGCACAAATAAGAACATGTGCTCTTGCATTCAGCCTGCAGGCCTTTATTTTTGTCTTGTTAGTATTTCTTTGGATTCCAAAGCGATGATACGATCATGGCAGGTGTCTTTAAATTTTATACTTCTGAAAATAATGTGTGTCTTTGTGGTTAAAGTACAGAAACAGATATTAGTCATTACTGTCCATACGGACACTTATACTACACATAACTGAATGGAGATTCATGTCTTTGAACATTGGTGTTATCTTAATTTTCTGTAATTTTTTCAGTTGCAAAATATAACTTCTACAAACTTATCTTTAACTTTTAAGCTAGTCCTGCAAATTTCAAATATTTTGAATTTTTGAGTGAATCATTGATAGTGGCTTTAATTACACACCACATACTTTTTGTTTTTATCTATAAATAAATTATTTATGTTATCACTTTAATCCTGGCATTACTCATGGTGTATAGCATCTTGAGGCATTCTGCATTAGGCACTATTTACAGTAATCACTTTGTTATTATTCTTATTAAATTACAAAATGTTGTTTTTTTTTTTCAGATTGAACTTAAAGGCTATATTTTTGGCACATGTCAAACAATGTCTTCTAAAATGCATATCTGGTTTTTTTTTTTTTGTTCATGCAGATCTTCGCCGCAGAAGAAGCATCGGCTCTTCCAAACACAAGAAACGGACGCATCATGTGAACTATTTCAATGGCAGATATCGATTGGATTGGGAAATTGTATGGTAGACTTTATGCACATCACCGGGTACTCAATGATTGCTGCTAGATATGTAACCCTCATTCAGACCAGAAAAGGAATTTTCATGATCTGATCATGGAAAACTGTTTAGGGATGTACTATTAGATTCCAGGGGCCAGGTACTTTTAAAAGGAAAGAAAACAAATTTTCACACCATCTTACAAAAAAATATATATCCAATTCCTCAGCCCACACTGGGGAAAATATAGGTGACAAAGAGGAAAGAAAAAAATTTTCACTCCAAAGATTTAAAAAAAATATATGGATTGAGATGTTAAAAAATGTCAAGAACCTAACTATGCAACCCCTTGAAATCTAATGGTACATCCTTTATTCAAAGGGAGGGTGAACAGAGCAAGTTATACTTTGAATTTGTTCTCACTTTTCAGATGCTAGTTTACCTCTTGTAACAGGAAACATTGTTTGAATTTGAAAGCTGTTGGGGATGCTATAACACGGAAATCTTTACAGAACTGTAGCTAGAAAAATGCAAGACTCTTCTCCTAAGTATATAGGGAATTTAATAATGTGCAAACTGGCTTAATTGTACAACCATGAAAAAAGCTTGAGCTGGTCCCTAAATCTGTATACAGGTCATGTGTTTTGGGTCCTTTTTTTGGCTGGCCATGATAAGAAATAAATTCATACTCTCGCAGCCAACTTAAAGCTACTATCAGCAATTTCTTCAAAATGTAAACAAATCGTGCCCCCTATTTTTCATCTAAGTCCATTTTTTGCACTGTTGTATTGGAAATGGTTGTAGTAAATACCTCTGAAAGTGGCTAAGCTTAACACGTCGAATTTAAGAAATGACAATTTTTATGCATTTGTTTACTAATAAAAGTCAGGATCAGACAAAGTCGGGATCAGACTTTTATTAGTAAACAAAACAGTCATAAATGGCATCTTCAAGGCCGCTTTAAAATGTCTGTATTTCGTAAAGAAGAGTAATATAAGGTGCTGAATGACCTAACACTAGCAATTTAAACACAAAATGGGCATTTTAATTTAGAAGAAAATGACTGATACTAGTGATAGTGGCTTTAATGGGAGTTATTTAACCAGTTATGTGTGTTATATAAACCATCGATGGACTGAAATGTTCAATAATTCATGAGATTCTACTTAGCTTGAATTTTTTAAAACTATACTTGGAAAATCCACAGCAGTCTCTTTTAAACAGGTCATAGTTTTTGGGTCCTTTTTAGGTGGCCATATTCAAAAATAAATTCTTAGTCTCGCAGCCAACTTGAAATGTGAGTTACATAACCAGACGCAGTTTATATGCGTTATATAAACCATCGATGGACAGAAATGGTCAATTATCAAATTCTACTTGCCTTGTATTTGTTTAAACTATACTTCAAATTCCCCAGCAGTCTCTTCTAAGTAATATGCTGATATTACGGGGAGCCTTTCAACTGTGAGTGCATTATAACTTACATCTGGACCTAGACAGTGATTTTATGAAGAATTCTCTACTTTGAAATGTGTTCATCAAGAATAGCAGAAATATAACGTGAATGCCTCCAAGAAACCGCATGGTTTCTCCAGGCGACTTCTGTGTAAATGGAATTAGACAAGGAGAAATATTGCATTTCATCATATGTCAGTTGGCAGGTACTGCAGACTACATCTGTTTGAAACCTGCCAATATTGATGTCAACTTTCTCCTCTTCTGTATTGTGGGAGGTTTGACAAAGTGCTTCATTTGAGTAATTCCAGTAAAGCCTTGTTTCTGAACTTGTCACAATAGTACAGACCTCGCTTCAAATTAGAATTGAAAACACATAAATTTGAATCACATGATCTTTCGAACTTGCACCCGGCAGGTAATTGGACGAAATTCGAGAAGTTTCAAATTTTACGTGAATTTTTTGGTACATTCCCCAGTCGGATATCAAATTTCAAATAAGGCAAATTGGAAGTCGTATTCATCAGACAAGCGGCATCGGCACTTCCCGTATTGCTTTTGACGCCCTGGCGTATTTGTTCCGTTTATCATTCCGCAATCAGGTGGCATGTGAATGCCACAATGCACCGCTCAGCCATACAAATTTGCGATCAGATTTGAATCTGTACGGGCGTCAGCGAAGGGGTTGAATGCTCTACAAATATAAATTTCTCCCACAGGGATGTGAGATAATTTGGGTAATTTTTTTGGAGGGAAAACACAAGATTAGACTTCGGGACAAGGAATTGATGAAATGAGACTAAATGAGGTTGCAGTCAATACCAATATGCCTTATTGCAGGGCACATCACATATAAGATAGAGGTATTACAGCTGTATTTTTCTTGTAGATTTGAGTTGTCCTGATTTTGCATAGGGATACCTGTTATTTAATGGAGGGATGACTGGGATAGATGGGAAAGTGTTCCAAGTCAAATAAATGCAAAAGTGGGCTATAAAATTCTTCAGTTCTCATTCTGAAACAAATTTATAATCTAAGGTATTGATTTGTACCTTTTCAAAATTATAAAATAGAAATATGGTATAAATGTGACTGCTGTTATTCAGTAAATATTGGAAAAAAACAAATTTTAAAAAGGCACTCACACCTCTGAGATAAATCCAAATAATTCCCCCTGAAATAGAAAAGGTATGGGAGAAAGTGCAATATCAAATGCAGGAGGAGACTGGAATACGTAGAGGAGACAGATAAAGTATGGATCAGAAATTTGAATTCACATTAAGTCATAGTGCAACTGATAATTCCATTCAGATGGTATTGGTGAAAGATAATAAATTGACCCCTTCGCTGACTTGCCTAATATGTATGGCAAAGTAACATGGTGTGACAAAATGTGGTAAAAATAAAAAAAAAAAAAAAAAAAAGCATAGGATACCTTTTATTTTTAATGGAGGGATGACTGGGATAGATGGGAAAGTGTTCCAAGTCAAATAAATGCAAAAGTGGGCTATAAAATTCTTCAGTTCTCATTCTGAAACAAATTTATAATCTAAGGTATTGATTTGTACCTTTTCAAAATTATAAAATAGAAATATGGTATAAATGTGACTGCTGTTATTCAGTAAATATTGGAAAAATATGATTGTATAATAAGTAACAAAATTTTAAAAAGGCACTCACACCTCTGAGATAAATCCAAATAATTCCCCCTGAAATAGAAAAGGTATGGGAGAAAGTGCAATATCAAATGCAGGAGGAGACTGGAATACGTAGAGGAGACAGATAAAGTATGGATCAGAAATTTGAATTCACATTAAAGCCACTATCAGTGATTTATCCAAATGAGTAAAAATACCTGAAATTTGCAGGAATAGCTTAAAAGTAAAGGGTAAGTCTGTAGAAATCTCGTAAGTTACTTCTTTCAACCACACGATTGACAGAAAAGGAAGAAAACGGCAGTGTTCAAAGATACGAATCTCCATTCAATTACGTGTTGTAGTAAGTGTCCGAACGGACACTAATGACAAAAATGTCCGATCTTGTCCTTATTAGGTTGCTTCTGGTCCTATCATTTGCAGGGTATAATAGGACACCTATACTTGTTACATACAAGCAAAAATCTGATTTTTGATGATTTTTTCGATTTTCTGATTTAGCAAATCACTGATAGTGCCTTTAAGTCATAGTGCAACTGATAATTCCATTCAGATGGTATTGGTGAAAGATAATAAATTGACCCCTTCGCTGACTTGCCTAATATGTATGGCAAAGTAACATGGTGTGACAAAATGTGGTAAAAATAGTTTGGTTGCCCATGCACAGGCTCACAGAGTACAAAGCTAAATCGGGCCAAAATGTCCAGTAATATATGATGAATTCAATGCATACATTGTGTTAAAGTTGATAAGAAATCCACCATTATGAGGCTCTGTATTGCTCAGTCAAACTGAACAAGCCTATATAGGTGAAATATAGTGAGATGCAGTCTGGCTAGGTTTTAAACAGATTTTAGTTTTCTGTATAAGACATTCAGAATTTCAGCAGATTATTACAACAGACTACCTTGTCCATGATACAGAACTTAAATTGTTAATAATGTGAAAGGTACCACCAGAATCACTGATAAATTGACACAAGATGGGCATTTTCCAGAATCCATTCCACCAAGGAAAGGCAAAAGAAATTAGATCAATGTTTCCTGTTGCACTATCTCCAAATTGCTTTTTATCTTTAATGGAAACAGTAGACCCGTAAGTAGCTCTTTAATGGAAACAGTAGACCCGTAAGTAGCTCTCATTGAGTATACTGTGATGTGGGGTAGAGTACCTTCCATCACTTTGTGGGATTAAAGCCTCTTTTGCCACGTAGAAGTGTTTGTTTACTAAATACAAGCGCCATACTCATTGCCTTTTCAGTCGGGGTAGCGTGATTTTTTATCTGGGATTTGTTACAAAGTAATGCATGTATAAACACTCTTTAAAAAAGACAGGATTTTTCTCTCTCTCTCCCATGCTAGCATTGAATAAAACATTTTTGATCTGCTAACTTCTGTAATATTCATGTTGGATGTTGCATTGGCTAGTTTGTCATCTTTTTTGCAAAAAAAAAAAAAAAAAAAAGCTAAAAATATTTTTACAAAAATATATATCCCATAATGCATTGTTTTTGCAGGACAACCCTTTCAAGGCAAAAGGTGTAACTTGAGTTACGCCCTTTTGCCATAAAAGGGCCGACCTTGTCCATGATACAGAACTTAAATTGTTAATAATGTGAAAGGTACCACCAGAATCACTGATAAATTGACACAAGATGGGCATTTTCCAGAATCCATTCCACCAAGGAAAGGCAAAAGAAATTAGATCAATGTTTCCTGTTGCACTATCTCCAAATTGCTTTTTATCTTTAATGGAAACAGTGGACCCGTAAGTAGCTCTTTAATGGAAACAGTAAACCCGTAAGTAGCTCTCATTGAGTATACTGTGATGTGGGGTAGAGTACCTTCCATCACTTTGTGGGATTAAAGCCTCTTTTGCCACGTAGAAGTGTTTGTTTACTAAATACAAGCGCCATACTCATTGCCTTTTCAGTCGGGGTAGCGTGATTTTTTATCTGGGATTTGTTACAAAGTAATGCATGTATAAACACTCTTTAAAAAAGACAGGATTTTTCTCTCTCTCTCCCATGCTAGCATTGAATAAAACATTTTTGATCTGCTAACTTCTGTAATATTCATGTTGGATGTTGCATTGGCTAGTTTGTCATCTTTTTGCGTAGGATATTTAGTTGTTAACCAATTGTGGTTAAAAAGTTGTTTATTCTGGGATTAACATACTAAGAGGGATAAGAAGCTCCCTATTCACTCTGTGTTAAATATTTATGTTCATGTGTGCCTCGGCTAGTGGATCTTTTTGGGCTTAAACTGCATTTTTGTAATGCATGTTTGACTGGAAATATTTGCATATATGCAAATTGCCTATTATATTCCTAATGCTGTTTGTCCATTTATTTTTCTCTGTAATTAACACAGGAGATTCTGGAAATAGAAGCCAGAAATTAGGCTAAAATGAAAAATTTGGAAAAAAAGTTGCTGAATTCATTAACCCCCACACCTACTTTTGTCTTCACTCTAGTCCTACAAAATTGATGATAAAATTCCAATAGTTGATTATTTATTTTCAGTGGCGTAACCAGCGGGGGGGGGGGGGGGTGGCAAGCCCCCGCCAAACGTGAACCCTTGGCCCCCCCCCGCACGCCCCCAATTGAACTGACCTTTTGTACAGTGTCTATGGAGAAGGACCAATTACCCTCAAAAAAATACCTTGGCACCCCTTCTGCCCCCCCCCCCCCCATTGCAAAGGTCTGGTTACGCACTGTTTATTTTTTATGTATTTCCAGTGCAGTTTAGTTTTGACCTTAAGTTTGAGAATGTAATTTTTTTCTGAAAATGGTCAAATTCTCTGTTCATAAAAAATCAGGCCAAGGTACACACAAACACGTGTATATTCCCTATAGTTATATTCATCCCAGGTGATCTAATTGCAGTTGGCAAGGTGAATGCAAAAAAGCCATAACCACAAAAATTGCCTTTTGATTGCATACTACTAAGTGCACACATGCCTGGTCTGAGATTGGTGATTCCCCCCGAGGTCTACCGACCAATTGTATTGGTAAGAAAAGCTTAAGGTTGTAGAGACACATAGAAGGTCTATTTTGATTGGTTACTCAGAGGTTATATCATGCTATATCATGTAATGAGCCAATCAGAGATACTGTGATGTGGGGTAGAGTACCTTCCATCACTTTGTGGGATTAAAGCCTCTTTTGCCACGTAGAAGTGTTTGTTTACTAAATACAAGCGCCATACTCATTGCCTTTTCAGTCGGGGTAGCGTGATTTTTTATCTGGGATTTGTTACAAAGTAATGCATGTATAAACACTCTTTAAAAAAGACAGGATTTTTCTCTCTCTCTCCCATGCTAGCATTGAATAAAACATTTTTGATCTGCTAACTTCTGTAATATTCATGTTGGATGTTGCATTGGCTAGTTTGTCATCTTTTTTGCAAAAAAAAAAAAAAAAAAAAGCTAAAAATATTTTTACAAAAATATATATCCCATAATGCATTGTTTTTGCAGGACAACCCTTTCAAGGCAAAAGGTGTAACTTGAGTTACGCCCTTTTGCCATAAAAGGGCCGACCTTGTCCATGATACAGAACTTAAATTGTTAATAATGTGAAAGGTACCACCAGAATCACTGATAAATTGACACAAGATGGGCATTTTCCAGAATCCATTCCACCAAGGAAAGGCAAAAGAAATTAGATCAATGTTTCCTGTTGCACTATCTCCAAATTGCTTTTTATCTTTAATGGAAACAGTGGACCCGTAAGTAGCTCTTTAATGGAAACAGTAAACCCGTAAGTAGCTCTCATTGAGTATACTGTGATGTGGGGTAGAGTACCTTCCATCACTTTGTGGGATTAAAGCCTCTTTTGCCACGTAGAAGTGTTTGTTTACTAAATACAAGCGCCATACTCATTGCCTTTTCAGTCGGGGTAGCGTGATTTTTTATCTGGGATTTGTTACAAAGTAATGCATGTATAAACACTCTTTAAAAAAGACAGGATTTTTCTCTCTCTCTCCCATGCTAGCATTGAATAAAACATTTTTGATCTGCTAACTTCTGTAATATTCATGTTGGATGTTGCATTGGCTAGTTTGTCATCTTTTTTGCGTAGGATATTTAGTTGTTAACCAATTGTGGTTAAAAAGTTGTTTATTCTGGGATTAACATACTAAGAGGGATAAGAAGCTCCCTATTCACTCTGTGTTAAATATTTATGTTCATGTGTGCCTCGGCTAGTGGATCTTTTTGGGCTTAAACTGCATTTTTGTAATGCATGTTTGACTGGAAATATTTGCATATATGCAAATTGCCTATTATATTCCTAATGCTGTTTGTCCATTTATTTTTCTCTGTAATTAACACAGGAGATTCTGGAAATAGAAGCCAGAAATTAGGCTAAAATGAAAAATTTTTGGCAACAAAAGTGCTGAATTCATTAACCCCCACACCTACTTTTGTCTTCACTCTATCCTACAAAAGTGATGATAAAATCCAATATTGATTATTTATTTTCAGTGGCGTAACCAGCGGGGGGGGGGGGGGTGGCAAGCCCCCCCAAATGAACCCTTGGCCCCCCCCCCAGCCCCCACATGAAACTGACCTTTTGTACAGTGTCTATTGGAGAAGTAACCAAATTAGCCCCCTCAAAAAATGACCTTGGCCCCCCTTCTGCCCCTTCCCCCCCCCATTATTTGCAAGGTCTGGTTACGCCACTGTTTATTTTTTATATTATTTCCATTTCAGTTTGACTTAATTTAGAATTTATTTTTTCGAAATTGGTTTTAAATTCTCTTTCCATAAAATCAGGCCAATACACCTAAATCCGTGTATATCCCTCAATAGTTCTTCATCCCAGTTTTATCTAATTCAGTGTTGCAAGGTGAATGCAAAAGCCATAACCAGAGAAATTGCCTTTTGATTGCCTACTACTACGTGCACACCATGCCTGTCCGAGATTTGGTGATTCCCCCAAGGTCTACCGACCACTTGTATTTGTAAGGAAAAGCTTAAGGTTATAGATACGACTAGAAGGTCTAATTTTATTGGTTACTTAAAGGTTATATCATGCTATTCATGTAGTGAGCCAATCAGGCAGACACTATAAGAAAAATTGCTAGAGCCTCAAGGGATTATCAATATGAGGTACGTAAGTCATGCTCATCTACCAATGGCTCATGTAACAGTAGCCTTGATGGGCACATGTTAACAACAGCTGACCATAGTAGGTCGGGTAATGATAAATATTACTAAAATTCCAGGGTGTCTATTTGCTCAATACACTGGTGAATGAAAGCTATTGAACTGTGCCATGGGAATTGAGATTTTATGAGCTCATAGTGTATAATGCTAGACATGCGTTCTGGTATCATCAGTGATTTCATAAGTAGCGAACCACTTTCATCTTAAAATTTAAACAAAATCACCCAGGCATGACTTGCACTTAAAATTAGTAAATTTTCTCTACAACAAATTACTGTCATCAAACATATGTTGTATTCATGTGATATGCCTGGCAAAGTCATGTTTTCCAAATGACCCATGGTGATTACAAATGAAGCATGTGAAATTGTGATTGTTATAAGACGATGACACTGAATATGCGTTACCAATTTCCGGCGTGACAAAAATTCATTCATTATTGTTATATAAAACAATTTTCTGCTTATGTAAGTGAAATAGTAAAAATATACCATGCTGTTAAATTGGGATTATTCCATTTGACTAGCTTCACAGGTACGCAGAATAACAAAATATTAACATTGTGTTTTTTTTTACTATTTTACATGCAGGTAGTCACTATTTGTAGACAATTTGATGAGCTTATGTTGTGTTACACGGATCCTTCACTGCAGGTTTTGTATTTGGCATGAAAGCTCCATTTAGACACTTTGGCCCATATTCCAAAAAGGTGTTTAACAACTTTTGAGTGAAATGAACGTTCATCTCTGAAATGGCGAGGTAGATATAGGATCATTTTTGAACTATGGTAAAGCATCAAATTTGTCATTATATTGTAAAATTTATAACATTCTGTTCTAACAAACTGACATATCTATATTACTTTAAAAAAAAAACTTTTTTCATAATTTTAATGAATTCATACTTATCCACCTCACTACTTCAAAGATAAACGATTGTTTAGTAAAATATTGTTAAACATCTTTTTTTAAAAATAGGCCTTTAAGTGTAGGCATCTACATTTATATTTCCCAAAGTTCAAACTATTTGCTTAAAAAAGGAAAGAGTAATAAAGTTGAAAGATGCTGTTTAAAGGGACACCTGGACCATTTCCAGAAATATGTGCACTTTTTTTTTGGTTAAACCAAGTCTTTTGTATAATTAGAATGCTTACTAATGTATGAAGTCAATAAGCCAAAATCATCGGTTTTATGTAATTAAAAAAATGATTTAGTGTTTTCTGCCATGCATGACAGAACATCTAAGCAGATTTCTCAACAAGGTTGACCAGGACAACAGGGAGGTTAAAAACTTACTTAGTTTTTCCTTGTCTGTGTCCCTTTAAAATCGGTCATGTTGATACAAACTATAAATACTTTTTTTTTCATATTCCCCGAATATTTTTTGTATGAATAAGTGTCTAATACAGAGATTATGCGATGTGTAAAGTTTACGCATTTCTTTGCAGTAGATTTGTATAATTCTTAAGCTGATATTACAATTTGTTTTGTGTATTGTAATCACACACAACTCTTGAATACAGTTGTTTAACCAACATTGCTGTTCAGGAGGTATTGGTTTTCCAAGATGGGGAAAAATGGGATTTTCTCAAAATAGATTTCCATATTCTCTTTTTAACTAAAAATACTTCCAGGGCTCGTCAATGTTAGACTCCTGTCAGAGGGTTTGTGTGTGTATGGTATGTTAATAAAGTTGCCCTTTGAGTTAAGAAAGGGTAAGATGTTCATGTTAGTGTAAGAATAATTTATCAGGGGCAAGTTAAAACATGGACAATGGGCGAGGCAAAGCCTAGACCCATTGTTGAAATGATTTTTACTGCCAAGGACACATTATTAGGCATAAACATGGACATTGCACCCTTTATTTCTATTCTATTACCCTAAGAAAATAAAATAATAACACCGCTAAATAGATCTGGTCTGGCACCCTCTTGCTGAAGAGTGTTGGGAAAGGGTTAAAAAAGTGTGAGGTCTATGTTAAAATTGATTTTAAAAATGGAAAACTATAATTTTTGGGCCAGGTTTTTGTTAGGAATAACTTCATGCATAAAGACCAACTTAACTCAAAATTTGTAATCATTTGTTTTTGGTAAGTGTGCTTTCATTTGAGGGCAAAAACAACATATGACAAACCAGACCATAACAGGTCACCCACCTTTAATTAAGGACATTTTGAACAAAAACGAATGACAATTTATTTAGTGGTGTGCAGCTTGCAGATTATGTACATTCTAGTACCAGTGGCCATGGTTCAGAGTGATGAGCCGTCAGTGTAAGAGAATTAAAGATACGAAAACAAGATCTTGTTACATGGTGATGAAGTTTAAAATAGTTGTGTAGGACCAAACTGCAGGGGCATACTTTCTAGTGCCAGCATCTAAGAAGTGGATGGCATGCTGATGCACAAGACAAGCTCGTAAGAGTTCCTTATTATAGATTTAACTTGAATAGGTACTTACAGTTGTAAGGAATTTGGGGCAAATTTATTTTATACTTTTGTCTTGTCTGAAGTATGAAGTAACGATTCGCACGTATACCCAGTTCCGCCTTTTAGTTGCAGTGCGCTTGTGCTTTGACTACGTGCGTATTGAAAGTTGGTACGCCGCTACTTCGTACTTTAAGCTGCACAGAGTATAAATACTTGCAGAAACTGATTCAGGTTGAAAAAGAGATAACGTCGGCAGCATCACATATTGACGTAATCTTTTTGAGAAATTTGGGATGTAAGTTTGGTTTGAACTGATCTATAAATTCACCAAGAATCATACCACAAAGTGACCAAATTAGATACATATTAACTCAATTAAGATGTATTTGCACAACCAACTGCTTGCATTACACATAAACTTGTTTGTTGAAAATAAATACTGCACAAGCCCAGGGTGTTAAAGGCACTATCAGTGATTTCATAAATCAGAAAATCAAAAAAAATCATCAAAAATCCCTTTATTTCTATTCTATTACCCTAAGAAAATAAAATAATAACAAACACCACCCGGCTAAATAGATCTGGTCTGGCACCCTCTTGCTGAAGAGTGTTGGGGAAAGGGTTAAAAAAGTGTGAGGTCTATGTTAAAATTGATTTTAAAAATGGAAAACTATAATTTTTTGGGCCAGGTTTTTGTTAGGAATAACTTCATGCATAAAGACCAACTTAACTCAAAATTTGTAATCATTTGTTTTTGGTAAGTGTGCTTTCATTTGAGGGCAAAAACAACATATGACAAACCAGACCATAACAGGTCACCCACCTTTAATTAAGGACATTTTGAACAAAAACGAATGACAATTTATTTAGTGGTGTGTAGCTTTGCAGATTATGTACATTCTAGTACCAGTGGCCATGGCTCAGAGCGATAAGACATCGATGTAAGAGAATTAAAGATGCGAAAACAAGATCTTGTTACATGGTGATGAAGTTTAAAATAGTTGTGTAGGACCAAACTGCAGGGGCATACTTTCTAGTGCCAGCATCTAAGAAGTGGATGGCATGCTGATGCACAAGACAAGCTCGTAAGAGTTCCTTATAGATTTAACTTGAATAGGTACTTACAGTTTGTAAGAAATTTGGGACAAATTTATTTTATACTTTTGTCTTATCTGAAGTATGAAGTGACGATTCCCACATATACCCAGTGCCACCTTTCAGTGCGCCTGTGCTTTGGCTACATGCGTGCTGAAAGTCAGTACAATGTATACGCGTTACTTAGTACTTCGAGCGAGCTGGACAGAGTTTAAATACTTGCAGAAAACCAATTCAGGTTGAAAAGGAGATAATGTCGGCAGCATCACATATTGACGTAATCTTTTTGAGAAATTAGGGATGTAAGTTTGGTTTGCACTAATCTATGAATTCACCAAGAATCATCCCACAAAGTGACCAAATTAGATACATATTAACTCAATTAAGATGTATTTGCACAACCAACTGCTCGCATCACACATAGACTTGTTTGTTGAAAATAAATACTGCACAAGCCCAGAGTGTTTTAAGCACTTTGACGTATTTGTTGTTTCAAAGCGAGATATTTACAAACTTTTCACATACTAATGTGTTTACACATAGCATTTGTCATTTGCATGATATACTTGTCATTAACACACTGAAATTGCGATTTTGTCATTATCACTTAGTGACGTCTTGTAACTAAATTTTTTTTACTGATATGAAAGTGTTAAAAGCTGATAAGTGAAATAGTGGTATATTTTCATTTTTAACCAGGTTTTCATGGACAAGCATGTTTTAATCAATACTATACAGTAGATTGAAATTGAAAAATTTTCAAACTTGTTTATCAAGCTCGAAATTTTTATTTCACAAGTACATCAATATGTGATGCTGCTGACGATAATTTGTAGGTTTAAAAATGGTGAATAGTTTAGCAGGCATAGCACCATGTTTGCCATTCAACCTCAAATGTAAAATATGCAGTTTCAAAATAGGCATCTTAACTAAATAAAACTAAGTGGGACAGTTGGTACCTGTGGCGATTGTGAAGAAGTCCTAGGATTCTTTGAATTTTAAAGCATCCTTTAGTACTAATATGTGTGTACTAGTGTAGTGGGGAGAAATTGCTGCAACCAGGGTGGAGAAATAGGCTACTAACCCCAATTATTTATCAAGCATATTAATAATTCAAGATTGGACCTCTGCTATTATACTTAAAAACATTAAGCTAATTTAAGTTTTTAGCTGAGTATCTAGAAATACATATATATTATATAGAATTTATAAGGAAGTTGCTTTATTTATGTTATATTGGATTATAATTTGTAAACTTAATTGTTCCATTTTAAAAACCTTTTTTATTTTGTTTTGGTTGTGGTGATATTTGTTTTGTCTATAAATTCTTAATTCCCATCTGCGTATTCTATAATTGCTCTTGCAGAGTATATTGATGCAGTATTTTTAAAAAAGTATGAGCGAGTCGAATACAAGAAGTTTTATCAATTTGTTTTCATTTGCTATTGATATTTATGTCATTTATATAAAGTGGCCAACAATTTTTTTGTGAAAGTATATAATACGAAAAATATGTTAGAACGATACTTGGCAAGATTTTGTACTTTTTCTTGTTCTGAATATGTAGGTAATACACACATTCTCAAAACTAACAATAGCTTAAAGGTGCAACAAGAGATTTCAAATTACAGGTGTCCCAAAAAATGTGAAAATTCTGAATTTGGCACTGGTGCAAAGATTTGTATAAAAAATATCCCCATCTGTAAGGATTAAGCTGAGAACCATTTCTTTGGTACAAAAAATGTGAAATTTCTAATTTCGTATAGGAGCAAATACAAAATTCAGCCTATGTTTTCTATTGAAATAAAGCATATACAAATCACCTTTTGTTTTCAAGTTATTTCTGTAACCAAATAAAAGGTAGGGAATCTATTTTAAATCTAATCTATATGAAATAACTACATATCACAGAAAATATGGATGACTTGAATCTCTCGTTGCACCTTTAAGGATGTGGAAATTGGATGTGAAGTCCTGTTAATGCTGACGGATGTGGTACGGGTATGTGCGGCCCTTAAGAACCTCATTTCGCACCGCTCCAGCAGTTCCTAAGTCCCCAGTTGAAGCATAATTCAGTTAAAGTCCCCTTTGTGAATTTTTTGCTGCAGAAGCTAAATTTTAGCTGAATTTCAGTTCCAAAGCCTGCAATTTCTCAAAATTTCAGTTCCTAAGGCCCTACTTTGAGAGACAAAATCAGTTCCCAACCCCCCAAGTTCAGAAATCGGGGCCGCACATCCCTACCTGAAAAAAACTGATAGCCCCCAAGCCCGGCAGTTTAGGCCTTTTCAAATTGCAGTTTAGTGAACACGGTGACCCCGATAAGCATCCTAATGGTAACTGCTTGTGAATATACAATGTATGCTCCAAACGTTTTCCGATGTGTATTTGAAGAGGTCTATACACTATTGTAAAATGGGAGAATTGAGGGGGGGAGTTAATGAGCCGCTACACCTACAGACCATTGGTGTTAAAGCTCCGTGGCTCAATCGCTGTTAGCCTCATCCCCAGTACCCGGGACTTTACCTTAAGTGGCCAAAATATTGATGTCAGGGAAAAATTTCTATTTTTCTATTTACCTGCAAAATCTTTAGGCTATTTGGTTTGGATGTTATTTGAGCAAAAAAATGCCCCATTTTAGTTGACCATGTCATAGAGTATACTATGAGGTTTACAAAATGGCATTTTTTTAGCTCTCATATTAAAACAGATTGAAAAGTGGACATGAATTTTTAGAGTTGGGGTATTGGAGTCAAGGTGATTCAATCAAGATGAAAACTTAATTAAATTGGGCAATCCCCTTTTACTCCAGTGCGGAGAGTTCATTGCAGATTTTCAAAAATATACAGAATCTTCATTGCAATGATATTTTTGTATGTAACTATTAACAGAAAATCTCAATTTTAGGTGTTTTTAATAGTCAAGCTAACTCTTGAATTTCATTAAAATTTTGTATACTAGTAATGAATGTTTGTGAGTGCAATGGTAAGAATATTTTCTTGTGTTGAAAAATGAAAGGAATTAAAATATTCTTTCCATTACACAAATAAAAGCATTCATTATTTGTTTTGTATAACATCTAAGTAGATCCTTGTCATTAAGCTCAGACTTTACCTTGCTTGAGTTTGACTAGGCTTAGGCTAGCCAACACCCAGGCCAGGGCTAGGCCTAAAATAAATATTGACTTACGTCTACCTTTACCTTGCAATTGCTTTATTAACTGCATTAAACATGGTCCAAAGAAACCTCCATGGCCAGGAATTCTAAGGAAAACCTGCTGCAAACATCTTGGCTGGCAGAAACAAGATCATGCCCCATTATTCACTTGGGTATTCGCACACGCAAAGACTCTACGAAAGTGCAAGTTCCAAGACTCGCTGCAGCACCACAGCACTGGTCATAATATAGCATCATAGCCAGGCAAAGTTCCATATAAGTGTGTGCATTAGGTGGTCTGCATTTTGTAAAGACGCATGAATAAAAAATGCATGCCGAATGGAACAAAAATGCACAGTATGTAAGCATGCTATATATCATATATTTAATGACAAGTGATCAATAATCATCCAATCAATTGACAAGGTTCTACTTGGGTGTTATATAATCTGAAATATTGTATATTTCACAGTTCACAGTATTAAATTAGGAGGGAACATGAAATTAATAACAAATTTTAACTTTTCCTATATGATGTATATACTAGTATATATAAAAAAAAACATGTAAATAGCTTGCTAATTATGTTTATGCCGGTTGAATGTTATTAAGATTAAATATTGCATTTTCTGAGAGAAGATATTATGGTAGAGTTAATTGTTTTATAAGCACACCAGTAAAATTATATTTGGAGATTTTATTTTCTTGTTTGTATTTAGTGATTATTTCACAAAAATGGACTGTAATATAGGTTTTCCTAGCCAAATTCAAACTTTGTGTATTTGATTTAGTAAAACAAGCTTTTGTTTTTGCGTGAAATTGAAACATAAGTTTCAAATGTATTTCGAATTAGTGAATTGGAGATCAATATCATTCAATGTGTATTCTATTTTGCTCAGTGGGCAGCCGGTTTGAACTTGAACTGGTGCAATCAATTTTGTGAGGATTGGAATTGCGCCCCTGTTCAAGCATTCTGTTTCTTCAATCGGTTAACAAAAGTAAGAAATTTGCAATCAATTTGGAAAAGGCCCATAAATTTTAATCCAAAATCAATTTGTATTTCAATTTTTGAATGTGATCAGTTGCAAACTGAAAGCAAAATCACAGGCCCACCCCTCATTTTCACCAGTTATTATGCTTCCATGATCATATATTGCCATGCCAATTAACTATAGAAAAATCTAAAAATGGAAAACATGATAAACCATAGTTCTTTATGTCAAATGAAATTGAATGGGAAATGATTAATTTGATTGCCCAACAATGAAACAGAAAATTGAATTCAAGCCGTATCATAAGGTCAAGTGAAATTGATTGCCCATTACTCCAAAATCAAAATGCCATTGTTAAACCGAAAGCCTATAAATGAATTTGAATTAACAAAAATAATATTGAAGAATGGGTTAGCATGGAAAAGAAACCAGTAGTGGTGCTGCGTGTCTAAAATCATGCAAAATTGAATGCGTATCTATTTGGTTGGTAAAAGTTTGAAATTGGCTTGGAAAACCTATAATTAAAAAAAACACTTTAAACACGGTTGGATTATTTGTGAAGTAGCTTCAAAGCTACGACCTAAACTAGTAGACACAGATTACAGGCTACACTGTTAAAAATGATCTTAAAATAACGGCGTTTTGACTGTTAGCCGGGACTCAAAACGTGCAAATAACTGTAAAAAGGGACTCGAAACGTGCAAATGACTGTAAAAAAACGTGATTTTAACTGTTGTGAGTCCCAGCTGCCAGTGAAAACGCTGTTATTTTAATGAACATTTTTAACAGTGTAGGACTCCATGGTTTTGTTTTTCCCCATATAGATGGATAGGATACGCTCAGCAGCTGTCTGCACCATTGTGGAGTAGCTGCTTGGTTACTCCAGCTCTCTGCACCTATGATATTTCTTGTGGTCTATTTGTTTTTTTGAAGATATTTTTGGTATATATTTGCATTTTAATTACAATGGGATAGAGGTTTGATATGATGCCCAATTCAAATTCTTTAATGATTTTACTCAAAAACAACAACAAAATTGCTGAGAATTATGGTATAGCGCCCTCAAATTGACAAGTATATACTCTGTAAACCTAGAAGTACAAAGTAATCAATAAACTCCCACACAAGTCTCACAAGGAATGCCTGGTATTTGTCGACTTATTTGACCAGTATTTTGTGTATCAGTGTAAGAGATTTGTTTTGTTCGTACATCATGCGCTGTGTCTTCAACACACACGATTTAGACTGCGCCTAAGAGTGTATAAGCACGTTTTGTAGTAAGGCGCGATAATGCTGCGCAGCGCAATGATTAATTTACTTTGTACTTCGAAGTTTATGAAGTATAGATGGCAGTGCATTAACCACACAGTAGATGCAGAGATAGCAGCAGAATAGCTGTGTGTCTACTCCACTGCTGTCCAATACACACCATAGTCCACCTACTGGGTAACTACAGAGTAACCATTAAGGTGGTCCTCAAAAGAGCCACATCACCGTAAACCTATTAACTGGGTACTTATAGTAGATTTCAAATTATGTGAGACTCCTTGCATATTCGGATGGGTGTGGTATTGATATGGGGTTCAATCCCCGGCCATGCAGAGACTAGGCCTTTTTTGCCATTACAAAACATAGTGTGACCATGGTACAAAGTTCCTGTACAGAATCGGCTTACTGGAAACTGATGTATTCAGTTATACAAATGTCTCTTAATGATCGAAGGACGTTGCCATTGTTTCGCACAGAATGTCAAATCTGTTTTCCCGCTAATGTCTTAATACAAGGTTGGTCCTTTTTTCGATAACCAAATTTTAATGAAATAAATGCTGGTGTTTTCATCCTGATACTTGAATTGAAACATCCATCTATCTTTGATGTGAAATAATGTATTTTAGGTCAACATTTATTTAAAAGCTTCATTACTATATAATGTATGAGTATCATAAACTTTTTACCTGTGGCCGTTAAAATAATTCCTCTTACCTCTCACAGTGAATGGACAGACCTAAAACTTTTAATGAGGTCTCACTTATTTTGAAATCTACTATAGAAGTCCCTATCTTGCAGCTGCTGCATCGCAAATGGTTCAGTGCATACAATGCAGTAGCTGCATCGGTAGAGTGGAGTAGCTGCGGTGTAGGTTACCACAGGAGAAAGAGAATCCGACCGTGTACAAAAAGTGCCAAATTATCAACGTTGACTGATATTATCCTCACCTAAGGTGTACAAAGCTCAAGACAAGAACTTGATGTAGCCTTAAGTTTATCTTGATTTTAAACTAAAGTGTAATGTACTTGTGTCATGTTTCTTTGGCTTATTTCCCCATGACCCATGCATGAAATAAAAGCAAGCTGGGTGGAGGAATTTTATACTTCTCCAACCCTTTTTGTTTTCAAGCTCCCTCTTTCTTCCAGAAAAAAAATTGCCTCTTCAAATAAATCTTGGGTATCAAGCCTGGGAAACTGTTCTATTTTCTGTTAAGGTATGGGACTTAGAAGGTAATTATAGCTGTTCTCTGGTGTAAAAGATCAGAAAAAATATTTGCACATACATTGGTCCTTTGCTCTCTTGGCATTGCTCTTGAACATTCAGCATTCTTGCACTATCTCCTGCATTTGTCATTAATTTTCCATAGGATATCAGCTATTTGATAAAATGTAACAGCACCTTTTATGAGTGGGGAACACAAGAACAGGGTAAGTGAGAGGGAGAAACATTTTTTTTTTTCAAGGAGGGGTACATGAACTTTTAAATGGAGAAATGTCATGAAATCGGGGGAGCTTTAAAAAAATGAACAAAAGGGGAACCAAATATTTCACACTGAAAAAGGTTGAATCCTCCTCTCCCCCCCCCCACCCCTGTAAGTAATGACTGCTTCCTAATCATTGAGTCCCCCCCCCTCTCCCCCCCCCCACCCCCCCTTCCCCCCCCCCCCCCACCATGCACCCTATTGAATACTACCTTCCAATTGTCAAAAATGGAAACTTGGGATTTCTGAACCAATTGGCAACTGTAAAATGGTGGTAGGACTGAAGAGATAAGAGCTAAGAGCTGAAATGTTTGAAACTGCATTTCAACTGGTGATTGAAATGAATAGATGAAGACAATTAGCCAATCATAAATCCCCAATGAAAGGGATTTAGGGTTTAAGGTTAATTTTGGACAAATACTCAACCCTTTTAAGATGGTCATCTCTAAACCAATGGGCCAAAGGTCAAAGGACTAGACTTGTTTGGACTCAATTGAATGCATTTGTATGTTGATTGAAAGCTCTTGAAAATGCATCATATTGTGACATTTCTTGACAAAAATTTAACGGAAACGATTAGAGTAGCCTCAATAAAAGGAGCTGTTTGCAGAGCCGACCTTCATGCACTGACACCACAATATTTAATTTGATGCTATTTTTGATAGAAATTGCCACATAAATTGTGTATAGAGCTATTTACAATATGATTACACCTAAGAATATCTGAATTAACCATGGTTATCCTTACAAACTCATTTTGGAGTCCATGAGGGTGTAAGTAAACAAATATACAAGGTTTATATCGGGGAATAGGCATCCTATGCCATTGGGACTGTCTACGGCCTGTCACTCCTCACCCTTAAGGTCAGTGATGGGCCTGTAACCAGTAATCGGAAAAACAGGTGCTAATGTTCTCTCTAAACATGTAGTATGGATACTGTAGTGTGTATATTATAACAGTATAGTAAACAACTTATTATTTGCACTGTATTAATATTATTGGAAAAATCATGTTAACAAAAAGTGAAGAAAAGTGCCCCAAATACCAGGTGACGTTTCCATGCAATACAAACTTAAAAGTTAAATCATGTTGTACACTGAGGGGGGGAAAACTTGGGAAAACTAGATTTCATCATGGAAATTCCAGCCATTTTTCCCAACCAGAGAAAAAGTCAAGGAATTTTTTTAAGAGAAAAAGGAAAAGGTTTGTAAAAAACTAGAAGTAGACAATTCTGTTCAGATTGCACATCCCCCGACCTTCAAGGAAGAGCCCTTAAGTGGCCTTAGTCCCTGCCCATGGGAACATGCACCTATACGCTATACCACCAAGTTTGTTATATTAGTTGCTGTTGGTGCAAGGTGCATTCTTAAATCTAGATTTACAAACTATCAAACATTGATTGAAATCCCTTTTTTAAATTATTCTTGAAATGTTTCCAACCTGGGATTTTTCATTAAAAAAAATATAGATTTTCTGAATTTTGCAAATAAAAATTATAAAATGGCACGAGACATTTCTTTAACAAAACGAATATGCAATGTCTACGGACCCCAACTTTTACTTGTTTAACAGAAAGAATGCTTATTTAATTGTTGAGCGTTATTTTCAAATCTTTTTAAAAAAAAAATGGAGAATTTAAACTCACAAATGCCACCATCATGTGTCAAACAGATTAGTGCATCTACAATAAAAAAGCGCGATTTGTGTACGAAAAGGTTGATATTACAAAAGTGCTAAGTTTTAAGGTAGACGATTCAAATAACTTCAACCTTAGGCAAGTAGAAAGATATCATTTGATGAGCACAGATCAAACAAACTCTTAAATTTAAAAATTTTGAATTTGACAATAGGAGTCATTAAAAGAAATAAGTTATAGACTAATAAAAACTAATAACTTTGTAGCAAGCGTTTGGTTAAGACTTCCAAGTTCAATAACCGCAAAGTAATTGTCAAGAATCGCACTATGTAGTGGATTTTATACAGAAATTAAAGCAAGATGTTCAATAAAAATTGTTCTTGTTTAGTTATTTTATTCTTGACTTTCATTTGTGTAACCTTTAGGAGACATCAATCCTAAAGTAAGTATGTTTGTGTATGTGCGCGTCGGTAAGATGGGTCAAAGGTTTATACATGGCGTAAAAATTCAAATGAGTTAATGGAGATGTCACGCCACGTGACCGTACTTAAGGGGGACAGGGAGTAAAAATACTGGCCACATGGGATGTTAATATATCAAACAGAGCATATTAAATGGAACTCGCATTTTTTTTACGTTAATATCAATAAGTATATGCAAATGTGATGAGGTCAAAGGTCAAATGGTTGAATTTGGGAAAAGCAAAATTGCACATTTTGCCCCCCAAAAATAGTACAATAGGGTCTTTTTCACCAGTTGTTTGTTATCTAGGTAAGTTACATGGGTCAAGCTGTGCAACCTAATCCAGAGACATTTTCAATTTTTATCCGTCTATTGCCATGGCAACCAATTTCTTGAAAAATTCAATTTTTCTTGCTGGATTTGAATTTGAAGGCTTATAAATCAAAAAGTAAGACAGATATCAAAATTTCCTCCCATTAAGTTGCAAAGTATTATAAAACTTACATTTGTGCGAATTTTGGTGGTCATACACCATTCAGAAGTGCCAAAATTTTGGGGGGAAATTTTCAAGTTGCCGAAAATTGCAAAAAAAGATATAGGGCAATAAAGTTCTAGAAACACTTAATTTTATTTATAAAAAATATTGCAATTTTGATTTGAAAATGTCAAATTTATTATTTACATTAATTATGCTAAATTATAAATACAAAATATCAGGAAGTAATCAACATAATTGGTCAAAATAAATTTGGCATTTTCTTAAATATCACTGCTTGAAAAACAATACGATAAAAAGTAAATATAGCTGCTTGAAAAACAATAAGAAACATAAGAAATAGTATTTGCTTGCATGGTACAATGCACTTTGATCAACTGTAGCATCAGAACGGAATGTCTGATTTCAGAATTTCTGAGTTTTCTTAATTTCTGAATTCTCGCTACTTTCAGCTCTATTTTACTTTTTATTTGGTGAAAGTAGTGAGAATTCAGAAATTAAGAAAACTCAGAAATTCTTGCTCAACAAAAAATTGAACACAGGTCCCCCCTTAAATATAAATTTGTTAATTTTCGGCTTCTGTACCATTAGACCAAGTAAAGTTTGATTCTTTTAATTACCAGCATAGTTGCAATGACAAAGTACCATTGTCTTTCTAACTATATTGAGAAAGTGAGTACTTGAAGGGACACATTGGCATGAAAAAATATTCAGAAATAATGAAAGGACCCTTGTGTAAGCATGAGCATTCCAGAAAAGTGTAGTTTGCAGTATCTAGGATGTTTAGTTTGGATGGTAATCAGGATGTTTGAAAAGATGTTCATCTATAGTATGACTGAATCAAGAATTTGCTATACGCAATGTAAAGGTATTATCATGATTTGTTAAATCAGAAATTAAAAATTTTTCTTTTAATGTTTGCGTTTTTTTTGTGTATGTTTGTAACAAGTAAGGTATCCTAACCTACTCTCTCTTACATTGGCTGAGCTAAAAGTCAACCTAGATAATGACAAAACTCAGATTTTTCAGATAGTCGACACTTTACTTAATACTAAACTGCAACAGACGTCTCATCTTTGAGCACTGCTGTTTTCTTCATTTCTGTCAATTTTTCAGTTGCAAAAAATAATTCAAACTATCCTTCACTTTTAAGCCTTTCCCGTAAATTTCAAATATTTTATCCTTTCGGGTTGAATCACAGATAGTGTCTTTAAGGATATTTTGGCCATAACATGGTTTGCAGCACAACCTCTATCAACTAAAATTTTGTGAGCCACTTCAATTCGCATAAATCGCATTGAAAACATTTTGTTCGCTTCAATTTTTCCATAAACGCTTGGGGGCGGTTCGCTTCAACAAAATTCAACTGGGTCCAAACAGTGTTTGACATATTTTAAATGATCGGTTATAGGAAAACATAACAACAACAAGGCCAAGGACAGAACAAAAGCACTCAAAGTACCAACAACAACCCGCTCTTAAAATACCAATCACCGCTTATAAGGCATGCATGGCAAATTGGTAAAAACAATAGATGAATGATAATTGAAATCCCAGAACCCTGATAATTGAACCAATATAGCCGAGCGGGGCCGGGGATGGACTCGGGGTAGTTCCATTATAGTCCAGCTACAGATTCATTGACATACATAATATCACCTTGTTTTATTAGATATCCATGTTTTTTGAAACTGTTTAGACCAGTTTTTTATGCTGACTCTGAATCCGATGGATGGCAAGACGAGCAAACTCTGAGCATTTTTGTAAAAACTCAAAAAATCAAAATGGGCCACCAAAACACAAACATCATATCTGTTGTTCACTCACAAGTTGTGATTTTTCATCTGTCTCTTTAAACATTCATTGTGACAATTAACATATGATTTTAACCCGTAATCATGAATTCACTATGGCCCGCCATACATAAAATTCTGATCGTGATTCCTATTTTTTGACATGCAGGGTTTGGTATTTGGATCGATCCTTGGTGTTTTGGGCAGTCAAAGAAGAAGCAATTAAGTAAAATCATAGACATATTTAACAAATATGACATAATAATTCCGTCATCATAGGATCCACAGATGGCTCCTATACTCTGAGATGGCTATAATTGATAGCTTTGTCTCACCTAGTACTGCCATGTTTGTGTATATCCCTGTAAATCATCAATCAATGTACACACATTAGGTAATCAGAGTAATCGCTACATGTAAGAATGCCATCCAAAATGGTATCCACTATGGCTGGAAATGGCAACTTACAAAGCGGCGTAAAATCCGATCACTAATCCAGTCTTAGAGGATATGTTTTCTTTTATTTTTGGTAGGTTTTTAGGCGTCCTTTGGCATCCATGTTGGGGTATTTGATGAATAACGACTCAATGACACATAAGATAGCCTTACTGGGGTTTTTGAATGATAATCAAACTAAAAACCACAAAATAGATATCTTTAGCCTACAGCGGGAATGAATTACTGACCTTTACTGATTGGCATTTGCAGCCATATTGAATTCCTAGCTAGGATGCCATCTTGCAGATATCAATCACTTGAATTATGTTTATGCTATTTAATTGCTCTGAAGCAGTTATAGTGATATCCACCACATGGCAGCTCTTCTTGAAGATAAGTATGAATTTGCCATTTTGGAGCCACTTAATGGTTTTTTGATTTGCTTGTTAGGCAATTTGTTGAAAGCTATTCATAATTGTTTCAATTAATATATTGATTGCTAATCATTGGTTTTATTTATAACATGTTACCATTCGACGGTCAAAAGTAGATAAATTCACAGATTCTTTGATGTTTTGGCCGGCCAAATATTGAATCTCTAATAGGTGGTTAGGAATTCACATTTTAATTGTTCACAATTGTTTTTTTTTTGACTGGCAGACAAAAAAAAATTACAACAACTTTTGAGTAATTATTAACATATGAGTTATTTAATGTTTTGGGTATGGCCATTTTGAATTTTTTGCGTTTCTCCCCTCTAAATTGGCTCAATTTTTTGTCATCTGTCATCCATCGGATGCAGATTCAGCAGGGAAAACTGGGTCTAGAAAACTATTGAAAAACATTATATATATGTATAAACAAGGTCACATGTGTCTTAGCCTCCTGACTATATATCTTCAAAAGATCACACTGCGTTTTGGGAAGTGTGCGATCAAGAAAAATAGGGGGGTTTTATTTATTGTTTTAATTTTTTGGGGAAATCGACATTTTTGGTTAAAGAGAGCCCCTGGGGGCATTCCAATCTTGGAGACGACCGTATGTTAAGGCCCCCTTTTTCTCAGGCATCGGTGTCCAAGACCCCCATATTTTGGTAACTAATGTCACCCACAAAAAACCCAATATATTTTTTTTTTAAATATTACCACGTCACCCAAAGACCCCTATTTTTTGTGGAAAATTTCACCCAAAGACCTTTAGAATATTCTGCAAAAAACGTACCCAAAGACCACCATTTTTGGGACAATTTTAAAATTTCTTTGTCAATCGAAAACCCCCTATTTGGGAATTTTGCCTATCTCTCATCCAAAGACCACTAAGTTTTCAGTCATCTGTCCACCGAATAACCTCTGGTTTGAAGCGCAGCGTTACAAACCATTATATCATTTCATACGCGAATAGCATGCCACATCCTCCTGCGTGCAAACATGTCAGCATTTCCGAAGGTGGTCCTCTTTGGACCAAATCGCCCACGCTCAAAAGAAAAATTGTATTCTGCCAAAACGTTAAAAAACGTGGTATTGTAAACATGGATCATAAAAAAGAGGAAAAATGTACAATGAAAATCATTCTATAAAAAAATCTTGCAAACGCTTCTTCCCATTTTAGCAGGTCTTGTCCGCACATGTTAATCTTTTTTTCCCCGTAGTTCGCAGGGTAATATTTCCCTAAACGTAAGAGTAAATATCCACTCGTTCAAAGAGTTAAATGATTGACAATTAACACCTCTGAAACCCTCTTTGCTGAATGGAAATGAGTAAATTTTTCTAAAAAAGACCCCATGTAATTGGCGGGGAAATTTTCAAATTGTCACCCAAAAACCCTTATTTTGGGGTATTTTGGCTGTCTCTCAACCAAAGACCCCTATTATTTGTAGTCCTCTTCACACTGAATATCCCTGGGTTTCAACGCGCCCAGCTTACACCCCTCAGCCCGATCAATTTCGATTGTGATTGACCCCCCCCCCCCGTGTCTTTGCGAGTAGTTCGAGTATCTGCAACAGTAACGCAAGCAGGTAAACAACCAACATTTATTTTGAAAACATGTCATACATTAATTAGGTGATCCATATAACAATACAAATTTTGAATTAAATCACGATGTAACAGGTTCCTTTCCAAACCAGGGGTATTGTTTCTGTCATAACTAGAAAACCGTAAACGTCCGATGGGCGAAGAAGAGTGGTGGTTACGACCACTTGAGCAATTACGGTAAGATGCATTAGATGGTGTTATTACCAACAAAATTATCTTATTAACCTGATACAATTTAAAAATGTCGGAATAGATGAGAACGATTCATACCACACAACATGTTATTTTTGATCCGTATTCAATAGCCGAAAAGACACTTTTTGGTTACGTAAAATAAACGGAACTTTAACGTGGATGTGATAGATGTCCAACGGTTGTGGGTGACAATATTCACACAGATGAGTCCTTTTATATGTGTAGATGTTTTAGTGAGGGAACACAATATTGGTTTTATTACGCGAAAAAAAGCCGACTTTTAATGGAAAATACAGAATAATTTTACGGACATTTTAAAGGGATATAGTAAGTTCGCAAATGCAAACTCGTTCTATATCGATATCTGGCATGAATCGAATCTCATCCCCTGGTGACAACGGCCCATTCCGAAAAGAGTAACATTCATCACACCTTTCGAAGAATATTGTTTGGGTCAAATTTACTTTGATAATTGAAAATAATAACATAACGTTTAAAATAAGGATAATTTACATAATACAATAACTTTTCAAATAAATTGAAAGTTTATGTTTTACTTCATTGTTTTCAAGATGAAATGCTCATCTTTTCGGAGAGCCCAATAGCCCTCTTTGAGAGTGAAATTCACTCTTTTGGTATCTCCTGTCAATCCAAGCTCTGTCTAATTCTCAATGGTCTAACTTTAAACCCGGTGTAGAAAGTATGTAGAGATATCGTCCCCGGAGCCACACAGCCTGGGGTGGCAGGAGATATAGTCCTC
Organism: Ophioderma brevispina; assembly: GCA_023653785.1. NCBI lineage: Eukaryota > Metazoa > Echinodermata > Ophiuroidea > Amphilepidida > Ophiodermatidae > Ophioderma > Ophioderma brevispina. The sequence goes on from JAMKCH010000065.1 coordinate 32,242, forward strand.
TCACTCACAGTCCGCTGCAACGGTGAGGACTAGGGCACTCGTTCAGATGACTCTTAAACGCACATTAGTTTTCATCATAACGCTTTAGTCGTTGTCCGTCTATGGAGCCCGGACTATGGTTTTCTATGGCCATAGAATGGAAAGTTTTGTAACAGCGGGTCAAAAATAACACTTTTGTTTTATTTATGTACATGCAAAAGAAAACATGATTTGTAAAATAATAAAAAAAATATATCTATGTTTGCCATCTTGGAGACTATATAGATTAATAATAGGCAAATGGCTCCCACTCATCCTTTGCAGCTTTGGTCATTTTTTAGAGTGCTCCCTCTTTCGTCTAAACACTGGAAACACAGTAGATTCGTTAGTCAATCTGGCTGTGAACCTTAGCATTATGTACATTTCAGTTATGTACTTTTTCATGACGATAAAAGATGCTATCCCTTTATAGACCTGTGTAGGACCTTTTGCCATTTTGTGCTAGAATTGTATACTGAAAAGTTTAGATTTGCACAAAGTGTAAACTGAGGGTTATATACATAATACCACAATTGACAGACCATTTCATAGGAATCTATTCATTTCATGAACTTTTCACACCCAGGGTGACCTTGAACAGGCTATGGAACAAATACCCATTAGATAAAGCTAACGGTTTACATGTTAATCCTTGGATTCAAGGAATCTTGTTCGTTTCTTACCTTTCAAAACCCCAGAATGACCTTGAACAGTTTCCCCCCCCCCCCCCTTCGAAACTATTGCCCTTATATTAGGCCATTAGCAGCTATATCGACTTCGAATTATTGCCCGAGGTAGGCAGAGCTATCGAACTATTGCCCGAGGTAAGGCAAGAGCCTGTCGAACTATGCCCATAGGTAAGGCAAAGCTATCGAACTATGCCCGTAGAACTCATTTTAATCCTTGAACATGCATGTAAACACGTTGGTGTATAATATACAAATCACTAAATTTTGATCACTTGAAATTTTTCTCCAATATAACTGTGTCACTCCCTCGTTTTGCATGTTTCACACTTTCCATTGTTAATGATAACTTTTCCAGTAATTCTATTGGTTGCTATATTATTCGCAAGTTTGGTTCTATTGCAATTAGTTTTTGGGTTAAGTCTCGATTTTCATTATACTATTTATTTATATATTTATAGACTATTCTGTTTTGGCCCCTAGTTCTAGAGAAAACCACACTCTGTGCCGAAATTTCAATTGAATTCTAACCTACTTTCGTTTTTGTTCCTTGTTGGGACGGAATAGGTAAAACAGAGTTTAAAACAACCCGGTCTAATCCTGAAGAAATGACAGCCGGGTTTCAACTCATTTTGACCTATCCTGATAAAGATGCAAGATTGAACCCCAAAATGAATATATACGATTATAACAACCACTAAATAATGGACGCAATGTAATAATTATATTTTTAATATCCTTTCAATAGGGTTGAAGTGACATGGTCGCACCTTCAAAGAGCAACTGGTGCTCTATTCAAAAATCGTATCCTATTCAGCCTGCCCGTACCACGGGATACGCTCACGAAACGCTTTCGTCGTTTAAGCACATGATCATGGCAAGAGGAGCTAACAAAGCCGTGGATACCTCTCAAAATAACGACAAAACCACGACTATTATTCGGAAAACGAATTTTGCACCCATCGTCCTTTGACACCAAACACAGAGGGGGTGACGAAGACAACGAGTCGCCGCGCCGGCCACTGCTACCCATAACCGATCTCACAACCTACATCATATCGAAGAATTTTCACAGAATCTTCCCGAATCTGAAGCATGTAGTGGAGAAACGACCTTTTGCGACATCTTCCCATTCCGTGATCTCGCAAACGTCTTCGAAAAAGCAAGTTTGTGCACGGCGGGCCACTCAGCGTTTAGTTTTTCCCAAGCGACATGCTGCCTACTTGCTGCCACGAGGATAATGAAGACCCTGATGAAAAGGATGCGGCAAGCCATTACTATGGGGTAACATCCGATGGAGTTAAGCAATCGCAAGACGAGCAAGGTCAGCAATATTTCTGTCCCTTTCCTCAGCAAATTATGCATTTGCCTAGTGAACCCGAGTAGACGAGAAACTCTGCAGCATGAAATTCAAAAGCGTCTTTCAGATCCAACCCATCATCGACAAGTTGAAGAACACCGCGTACACGTCAAACGCTTGTCACCATGTTTGATATCACCAGAATGCGGATATTGGTTAGCCGTTTGATGGCAAAGAGAGAAGCAAGATTGGAACAAGAAGCCAAAGAAGCAGTTGACACAGTGAAGGAATTGATGCCACGTCGATCGCCACTGCACAATGCAGATGAGGTCGCCCAAGCCCAAACGGAACGACGGATTTGAATTGCAACGACGCGGTCACGGACATGGGCAGTTTGCTCTCCATTTCGTCACAGGGAGACAAAGCGCACCTTTCCATCAGGCGGTGCTCCGTCCACTCTTTCCAATGATCTTATTCCAAGAATGCCCCTAATGGTAGGAATAAAGCACCCGTTTAGACATAGTTCTGGCAAAAATAAACCAGTGAATAAGAATCCAATGATTCTTGGTATGAAACGATCCCTAACTCGATTCTAGAATAAGTCCATGAAAATAAAAGATGTGATTGCGATCCAAAGGCCAATGTTAATAACTACAACCTCATTTATAGATGCTTCATTTTCGTGTATCCACTATTTGAATTAGGTGAAAGTTTTGTAGACGGCACCGTACGAGTTTATCCTGAATGTAATTCTCAACCACATATACTCGTGGTAGATTATCTATTGTTTTCAGCGTGCATTATTTTTCACGAATGCACTGGGCTCTGTCAGATAATGCACGGGTCATCAGATAATGCACGGGTCATCAGATATGCGCGCGGGTCACCACAAGTCACAACTCCTATTAGCTACTAGAATACCGTCAATCATTTGATATCGGAATATTCTCAATATCAAGTAACATGCCGGCATCGTATATATACCCTCTACGAACTTAGTATCTACAATCTATGGTCTGTCAGCTCTAACTTTTAAATTATGTGTTAAAAAATATTGGTTTCTTGTTTAAAGTATTAGTTGATTCACATGCGCAGACCATTCTAAATCATGTGATTTTGTACTGTTTCTTTCCGAAACGCGTAAATCTTAATTAACGAGAACAAGCTTTTTTGTACTCTCAAAGGACGATACGTTTGACATTAAATATTCATCTTAAATATAAATTCCTATGTCTTTATAATTGTCCTCACATTAGAAAGCCTTTCAGAAAGTTTAGCTGACTATACTGAATCCATACTCGGTGCGGTGACGTCAGCGCGAGATTTGATGGGCGCACCAGTAAACCGCACGCGCTGGCTTAAAGCGACGGCGTTTTACACTCGCGCACAAAGATTGCATACATTGACGCGTGCGTACAAGTTGCGTCAAGGTTATGACATCAATGCACGGGAGGTCGAGAAATGGACTAATATCATGTGTCTATATAATAGTAGGGCCATGAGAATTAAGTGTACTTCAAGAAACCCAAAATTCACAAATAAAAATCGTTTTCAATGCAGAAACCAGTCATGTTTTGTACATACATGTCTGTGTAGGTCTTTAACATCTAATACAGTGGGCATGTAATTTTGGAGAAGAAAATTCATATGCAGTTATATTGCAAATCGTCACTGATGGGTTTGTTTTGGAAAAAGTAAGGGCAGTGTGAAAAGTCTATCTTTCTTTCAATTTTATTGACGCGTTTCAAATCACTAATGGGTTTGTTTTGAACTGCCAGGGAGGTGCGAGAAAAATTAGCCACTCTAAGCGTCTTAGAGAGTCTGATTTTTCTCGCACTTCCAGATCATTTTCAAAACAAACTAATCAACAATGAAGTGCTTCAAGGTCTTTTTGGCACTAATTATAGAGTATAACTTTGGACATTTTGGAGTATAGAAGTGTTTTAATTTCTTTTAAAAAATACCTCAAAATTGAGATAAATACGTTAATATAATGTTATGTAATGATTGTACTATGTGTTCTCAAAGGATATGACGGATAAGGACCACGCCTCAGTGCATTCGACACGATAATTGCACTTGACCGTATTAGTCCCATGACGGTAGCGTGCGATTATTCTGTCGAATGCAACTAGTCTAGGTCATTATCCCTTATCCTAAGCTGCCAGAATACTGACCAGAATAGCCAAGCAGAAGGTTTAGAATAAGAGGGTAAAGGGTGATATATTGAATGGCGATAGCCATTTAATTTTTGCGTGGAAGAAACTCGACATTCGACCTCGTTCTTAAACCCATTATACAGGACATTTTACGACGCCTAGTCCCCTGAAAATTATGGTATCGCCGGTTCAATCGTCGTAGAGAGATACTGGGTACGAGATATGAGGAGTTCTTTCCGTGTCAGGTCATTTTAGGGCCTTTTTTTTGCCCCCACGGGGGATTCTCTGAATGTTAAAAACAGTGAAAGTTACTATCAGCTGTCTGAGTGACCATCCTAATTTAACTCGATATAGAGTGTTTTCGAGTTTATTTTTCACTTTATATTAGGGATGGGTCACTGAGACAAACTCTTGGACTTTCATTTTCCTATTGAAACATTAATAAACCTTGATCTTGTAGACGAGGCATATTGGCCCTGAAAAATGCGTGACGTACTAGAACTTAAGACAGATAGGCCCTAGGACACTTTCATCGTAGGATTTGTAGTTTTATGGACACCTGTCCAACAAAACAATATACCGTATTTCATTCTTAACGAGATTAATCTTCAAAATTTAACCTTTTCCAGAAAAATTTCATGGAGAAAATTATTCAACATTTTGTCTGGACAAAGATAGACAATTGTGTACCGTCTATGGCAAGCTAAAAGGGTCATATGTATTGGGCCAACGCGTTGCTTTTATAGAAAAAAACGCGGTGCTTAGCTAACCAATCAGAAAAGTGAAAAGGCACGCGTGCTAATGAAAACAACGTCAGTACTTAAAAACCGTGTCGTTTTCATTAGCAAAGCGACATTGCTCCTTTCACCTTCCTTAGGGAGGGGTCATTATTTACGCAGGGGGGGGGGGGAATGGAGGATTTGAGGGGGAACCGAAAAACTTTTGTAGAGATAGGGGGGGAACGTGAAAGTTTCATCAACGCGAGAGGGGGGGAACATGCACTTTTAAATGGGAAATCAGCATGATCAAGGGGGGGGAACGCGAAATTTTTTGAACGGAAAGCCAGGGGGAACGCGAACATTTTGCCGAAAAAAAGATTGAAAATTCTCTCCTCCCCCCACCCCCGGCATAAAATAAGACCCTCCCTTATGGATGGCTTCGCAACGTGTTGATTTGTTTTTCCTTTACGAAAATTGATTGGTGGCTAAGCAACGGTGCTTTCATTAGCAACAGGTTGCTTTCATAGCAGCGCATTGCTATTGAAAGTAGTTGCAGTGCTTTTCCACTTTTCCGGCACTTTTCAGATTTACTGCCTAAGCAATGCGTTGTTAAGCAAATCAACGATTTGCTAATGAAAGCAACGCGTTGTTTAAGTAAGTTGCTTTTTCACTTTTCTGATTGATAACTAGCAACGTTGTGGAACGAAACTTCTGACTCTTTGAGCTTGCCATAACCGTCAGGTGTTTTAAGATTTATTGTTTTCGTCGAAAAATATAAAACGTTAAGGATTTTATTTTGTTTTCTGGGAAAGAAATCTGAAAAAGTTAAATATTTTACGTTTTAGATTTTAAGATTTTTAATATATAATGCTAACCCCTGTTTTATCATCGAAAGTTATGATATTATGATATTTTAAGATCTAGGAAGACATGGATGAGGAGTATATGGCTGGGGTAATATTTTGGGTGAGTCGATCTTCAACATCGTATTCTGATAAATTCTTTCCTTAACACTTAAATAAAATTGTTAAAAGCATACAGTTTATAATTAGTTTCATGAAATAAAAATATAAGATACGTATGGAATTTTCTTTTGGTTTTAATCTCAGGAGTTTAAGGGTTACAAACTTGAGGCGATCCCAGACGATGGCGGCCAAGCCTCATTCAATGTAGCAACTCGTCAAAATGAATCAAAATACACTGAGCAATACGCCTGCAAACCCAATAAATAATTAACACTCTGCAAGCTGATTTGGGGGATTTATGACCTCGTCCTCGTCCGATATTCATACCCTAACAACTAACAAACCACACAGCACTCTCTTTAGCTGCAACTGGGATGTGTGTACAGTTTTTGTTGATAATATGAAAGGAAACTTCCTTGTTCTAAATTTCACACTGGGTAAATGAAAAATTTCGAACTCTGATACTAAAATCTCGATTTGACGGTAAAGTGGGAGCAATTAAGGCTGTCGATCGGATCACTCACCTTTAGTCAGTAATTCCATATCGTTCCTGTAGGCGTGCCATCAACACATGCTGTTCTATAGGCTTAATTAAAAGCGGTCGAGAAGTCTAAATGAACGAGAACATATGCCGCCTTGTCCCACTTCTGATTTCTAGTCTCCAGGACGTAAAGGTTTCCTTGCAGAAGGTAGGGGGGTTACCTGGAAGCAGACAGGACACTACCTGTGGTTGAGGAACATCACCACAGACAATGGAACATCTCTTGGTCCTTGCCCCCTTGGTCTACAACAATGCACAGACCATGGACCTTGCTGAATGCAGCCAGATTGTACCCATTCTGGCTAAATCACATTTGAGAACCCCTGTGTTTGGGCCAACGATAAGATTGAGAAGAAGTCTCCAGGAGATCTTTACACACATGGAGAAGTTCGTCTCTCGCTATGAACTAACACCTTCTCAATACGCAGATTGCCTGACGCCCCTGATCCCCGTACTCTTTATGGTATGATTGAAGTTGGGCTCACACGACACCTTTCCAATAACGACACGTTCAAAACAACACCAAAAGTCATGCCAGATGCAACAATTGCATCTGACATGATGTCAATGCCCTGGGTTACAGTCAAGTCAAACAAGATGAAATGAAGACAATATCAGTTACTCCTACATCAGCAATTGTATTCATGGCAGGCCTAATGCCAGATACACAATGAATGCTGACAATGATGTCAATGCCCTGGGTGACAGGCAGTCAAACTAAGATTATAAGATAATATCAGTTACTCCTACAATCACGCAATCGTTATGCATGGCAGGCCTAATGCAAGATGCACAATGAATGCTGACAATGATGTCAATGCCCTGGCCTACCAATCAATCAAACTAAGAATTAATGAAGATATATCGTTTACTCCTACATCAGCAAACGTATGCATGCAGGCCTAATGCCAGAATACACAAGAATGCTGACATTATTTCAATGCCCTGGGTTGACAGTCAAGTCAAACTAAGATGATAAAGATAATATCAGTTACTACTCCTACCTCAGCATCGTATGCATGGCAGGCCTAATGCCAGATGTACAATGAATGCTGGCAATGATTGTCACTGCCCTGGGCTGAATAGCCAGTCAAAGTAAGATGGTGAAGATAATATCAGTTACTCCTCCATGAGCAATCGTATGCTGCAACACAAAAAAAAAAAAGGCCCTATGCAATACACAATGAATGCTGTGCAACGATTTCCATTGCCCCGGGGCTGATATGCAAGTCAAACTAAGATGATGAAGGTAATCTCAGTTACTCCTACATCAACAAAGCTGGCAATGATGTCCATGCCCTGGGCTGACAGGCATGTCAACTAAGATATGACTATAATATCATTTACTCCTACATCATCAATCGTATGCGCATTGCAGGCCTATGCCAGATACACAGTGAATGCTGGTTTAAAAAAATGGCGCTCAATGACCTGTTCTGACCAGCAAGTCAAACTAAGATTATGAAGATACTATCAGTTACTCCTACATAAGCAATCGTAGGCAGGGCAGCCCTAATGGCCAGATGCGCCATTCATGCTGGTAATTATGTTCAATTACCCTGGCTTACAGTCAAGTCAAACTAGATGATGAATATAAATCCCTTACTCCTAAATCAGCAATAGTATGCATGGCAGGCCTAATGCAAGATGTGCAATGAATGATGTCAATGCCCTGGGCTGACAGTCAAGCCAATCTAAGATGAAGAAGATAATATCAGTTACTCCAACAACCTCACTCGTATGCATGGCTGGCCTAATGCCAGATGCACAATGAATGCTGACAATGATGTCAAGGCCCTGGGTTGACAGTCAGTCAAACTAAGTGAAGAATAATATCAGTTACTCTACATCACATTCAAATCGTATCATTGCAGGCCTTAATCTTAGATACAACAATGATGCTGACAATGATGTCATGCCTGGTGTGAGTGATAGGCAAGTCCAAACTAGATGGCTGAAGCTCTAATATCAGTTACTCCTACACCAGCAATCGTATGCATGGCAGGCCTAATGCCAATTCACCATGAATGCTGGTAAGATGTCAATACCCTGGCTGACAGTCAGTCAAACAAGATGATGAAGATAATAATCAGTTCTCCTATAATCATCAAAGTCTTCATTTCAGCTAATGCCAGATACACAATGAATGATGTCAATGATGCCCAGGGCTGATAGGCAAGTCAAACTAAGAATGAAGAGAATATCAGTTACTCCTACCTCAGCAATCGTATGCATGCAGGCCTAATTTCCATAAGATACACAATGAATGCCTGACAATTTGTCGTCAATGCCCTGGACGACAGGCAATGTCAAACTAGATGAGAGATAATAACATCATTACTACTCCACATCAGCAATCGTATGCATGGCAGGCCTATTGCCAGATACACAATGATGCTGCAAATGTTTGTCAATGCCCGGGGCTGAAAGGCACGTCAACTAGATCAAGATAATATCAGTTAGCCCGCACGTTTGACTATAAACATCAAATTGAAATTAATTTCCATAGTGGAATGTGAAGTTGTCCGAATTTAGTAAAGTTCTTTCAGTATACGTTTGAATATTTGTCTTGGCCAACATACTGTCCCTTTCAATTTCCAGCGTAATTATCTCAGGGACCAATATGAGAACACATAAGGGTATCACATAGAACGTTTAGTTAATGTGATATTGTTTTTAATATAAAATATCAAACTGGTATTTGAAAACTATAATCGCATTTTAAATAAGTTTTTTTGAGCACTTTGTTACTCCCAAGAAAAGAAACAATTCTTTCAGAATTTCGACATTTTAAATTACCCAAAACATAATTTAAAAACAGTTTCTGAAACCCTCCAAATTGGTGTTAAAATAAAAGGACTAAACAAATTATGATTGCAGATGTGTCACTTTTCCCACCCAACACTCCCGTTGGTGAAACTCAATGATGGGTTCCAGCCTAATCCAACCTAATTCTCTAATTGGGGGCCGTTCAATGGGATTTCTCAATATTTGTCGGTCAAAGAATCGTATCGAAAAGTCTTCAAATTAGAGACATACGAACTCCACAATTTTTTGAAATGATATCGCACAAAATTTGGCGCTTCTTGGAAGTCTCCCTTATCCACTCTAAGTGGATAATGAAAAAAAAAATGATAGTGCTATTTTCTTCTTGAGACAGTCCTTTGTAAAACCAACAAATCAAACAAGTCCTTTAGTATTACATTTACAGTAAACATAGCTTGTGGCACGCACCACCAAATATTTTGGCTTAAAACTTTAAAATAGTTTTTCTGATATCAATATGGATTAATTCCCTTTCACTTCGGCCCCCCTTAGCTATATACCAGCACATCCTCTGTGAACACGGTTAATATTGTAGACGCTTTTATGGATGGTGGTTTTGACAAGGGCGTGACAGTCGCACAATAGTTGTTAAAAATACCTTTCAATAACATATGTGTGGATATCAGAGTTCTTGTTTCCTCCCACTAATTGATCAAAGACATGAAGTCAATTGCGAATCTACCCCTGGCATAATAATGAACTGAAAATGGCTTTCGGCGTGTCTGGTAGATAAAACCTGAAGGTCACAATCTAAACTAAAACTTCCCATCAATTTACGACTTCATCAATGTCACACATTCCAAAAAACTGCCCAGATCAGTGTTCTCACTTCGTCAACTCATCAGCAACTGGCGTTTTTTTTTTTAATAATGAGCATTTTGTATACAAACGAATGCTAGGAAGATTGAGTATTTCAGATTGGCTGAATTATTTCATCACGGATGCAACTTTGAACTCCTGGGCGGTCTTCCTAAAAGAGTGCCGGAGCTTCCAAAAGTGCTCTAGTTGTCAGTTACTTCTCCTTTCTCCCCTCAGTAAGAACAAAACACACTTTTATGAAAACGATGGTTGTGGTTGAAATGTTTGGTTACAGGCTGATTTCTATGGCCAAAAAGCGCATTTAGGGCTGTCAAGTAAGTACAATTCTTGATGTTTAACTCCTCAATCATCAATCATCATCCATCATCTCCATCCGCATCCATCATCTCCAATCATGCATCATCAATCCATCCATCATCCAATCAATCATCATCCATCATCATCCATCAAGCATCATCATCAATCATCCATCATCATCATCCATCATCATCCTCATCATCATCATATCACCATCACTACCATCATCATAATCATTTTCACTATCATCTTCATCCTCCTCACATCGTCGTCGTCGTCTTCGTCTCCGTCGTCATCATCGTCGTCTTGTCGTCGTTGACATCATCATCATCGTATTAATCTCCACACCAGTTCGTCATTTTTGTTCTATTGCAAGAACCGTACTCACAAACATGATGAAGTTGACATTGCTGTCATTTTGGTTTTACCATGGCGCACCATCTGGGTACAAACCAGACAAATCATACATCAAATCTGGAATACCCAAAGCAGCAACAACAAAATTGATCTGGAAGGATTCAACGGAAAGTTTAGCGCGTTCCGCATCCGAAGACGGAATAAGGAGGTCAAACGCCTTGTCAGAGGCAGAGAAGAGGCAACAATTGGGACGAAACCATGGCGCCGAGAAAACGATCCAAATTGTAGACCATTTCTCCGGAACCTGAATCAGCATACTGAATGATATATAGAAGATCAGACGATATTGATCTTAGGATATCTTTGTTGATACCGGAATACATTTTTGGAAGAGGGTATATAAAGACTTCGAGGAGGAGCCGCAGGCGAATGCCCCCTTTTTTTGTTGATTTTGGTACGGTCACCTTGACCAAGGCCAAAACCACCTCAAAACTACGGATTCAAATCCTGAATAACTAGACAATACACATGTGAACTGTACAAATTTATAACAAAGTATTATTTTAAATTGTGTGTTTAAACAATTCTCATTCAAACATCGATTAGGTATCAATAATCAAAGATTTATCTATAATGAAGTGTTAATTAATGAACTACTAAACTTACTACTGGTGTGTGCCGCGACGGAGGGCATGCAAAAAAAAGCAAGACTTACTTAAAGATGCCGAACTTGCAAACAGTCCTGGCGAATATTCCAGCGCAAAACTTCCAATTTCCATAGTGGGAAGGGCCACGGCCGAACTTGTTCCTTACTGAAGAAAAACCAGCTCCAATGACTCCCGAAGCTCGGAGGTCGACAAAGATAAAGTCCAAAAGTGCTGTGCTTGTTATCTTGGATAAACTCAGAGGCCACGGTGCAAACCAACCCGGGCTACAAACAATCGCCGGGGGGGACGAAAAACTGCTGGAGCTGAGACCACTATGAACAATGTCCACTATATGGAGATTAGTACTAGGACGGT
>JAMKCH010000066.1:0-100608 GCA_023653785.1 Ophioderma brevispina
GAACATACTATAGTTCACCCTATTTTGGAAGCCATATTGAAAATCTGCAAAAAAAATTGTCCCCGATCTTTGCGACGGTAAACTTTCTGAATAAACCACATGCCTGACGATGTTCTTGGATGTCTAAGGATCATTTTATAATGAAGGGTTGCCTGATGAAATCAATGAGAAAGTGCATTTTTCCATACTTTAAAGTCTGACTCAGAGATTTCGAAATATTATTTTTTTGTGTAATAATGAAAAATAATCAACTAGAACTAAAGATAGTCACCTAAAATGCACAAATCCGAAATTTGAGATGAATCGGATTTTTCGTTTTGATGCATGTCACATTATTGTATTATTACGTCCCACTAGGATACTTTGTATATACAAACTTCGCGGATCCGGAATTTTATAACAACGTGGTGATTTTTCTATATGGGAAGGAATTTGATTTAAGCTAGCAATTTCAGCACAGTGATTAGTATTATGGACACATTAATGTACATGCAAAAAACACGATTTTTTGGAAATTGAGGGCGCCCTCCTCAGGAAATCTCTGAGTCGGCCTTTAAGGTTTACGTATACTAGGCTTGGGTGGTAACATTTTAGAAGTGTCTTTCAGTTCAATCAAGATGACCGTCTGATCTCTACCTTTTTATTAATCTATCTCTATGGTTAAGGTAGTTCTAAAGCTCCACTTCCTCCCAATCTCTTCGAAATTCATCAACATACAGACCAACAACAACTGAAAACAGACGTTTACATTTTGTGGGGTTTTGTTAAAATTTTTGCACATCCATCTATCCACGTTGTATTTTGCTCTGAACGTTTACGATAATCATTTGAAAAGATCTATTGGCAGGGATACTTCCACTGTATTGGTCAATTTGCAGGTCAAAGCCTGTCTACATTGTGTATAGGCTAGTCCCAGTCCAATCCCTTTTCAAAATGAAGTTTACCAAACATGATGACCCCAATAAGTGTCATAACAGTTCATAACATGCAACTGTTGAGCAAGCACTTTCACATGTTTCACTTTTGTGTTAATGTGCACCACTGGCAAATGCTTGTGAATGTAAGCGAGCATCCTTATACATTCGCATACGTTGTAATTTGCTCGAAGGTCTATTGGCAGGAAAGCTTGCACTGTATTGGTCAATTTGCAGGCCAAAGCCTACAATCTCAGCCAAAAGTGTTGGAACACTTTTATAGGCCTACTTCAAAATGCCCCCCTCTCCCCCCTGGACAAGGTTGAATCCTGAAATTTTGTTCTTGCCACCCTACAAGAACCCAACATTGATTGGTGGGGATAGGGAGGGGTGTATGGATAGAGAATGCTCCAAGCCTCCCAACCCAAGTTGACATGATTTCCTATATATCTCTTTAAGAGAAATACGTCAAATAATCGGGACAAAAAGAGCAGTCGTGTTCCAACACATTTCGACCGAGATTGTAGCTGTGTCTATAATTATTTTATATAGGCTAGTCCCAGTTCAAAGTTGCTCCAAATTGTGAAACACGACTTGATCGTTAATATTGTGCTTGTTCTGTTCGTGCGTGCAATATTACCACCCGCACCATCATGTGTTCATGTTACATAAATAATACACATAAACAGCACCTAATGCAATGCAAAAGGTGCAGCCCTTAGGAAAATAACAGTAGTGTCTTTCAGCAGAGTAGAAATCTGGTTGATTTCACGTGCGCACCTTTGTGCATGTGTTTGCAACATTATGTTTCCTACCTCAGCTAGGCACCTGTCCTCGTCTGCTCTGTTTTCTTTGCTGAACTCCTCTAGTGGGTATTGTAACCTTGGAAACGAGGCAATTGGGAAGTCCATGGTAGGCAGGTCTAACCTCTGAATGTATTTCGAATGTGTAAGTGATAGACAAGCTGGTGAAATAATAAAGGACATGATTATGCATCAGAAACCTCATGTGGTACCAGGATCAAGCACTAGAGTAGAGGAGACAAATATGTTTATATTTTTTTGGACCAAATCTACTGTTTTACAAAATTCCTTGTAATTCCATTGTTTGAAGTGATATTTTCAAGAATATATGGTTTATATCTTAAAACCCCTTGGCTGAGAGCAATTTCAAGATTGACCCTGTGACCTTAAAATGAGGTCAGAGGGCAATTCCATGGAACTTGATGAAGACCTCTACAGGGTCATCTATCAAGCAAGTTCAAGATCCCAGCATGAATCGTTTTTAAGATATCGCTTGCAAGAATTGAGTTGTAAAATTAACCCTGTGACCTGGAAATAAGGGCAAAGGCTGTCTAAGTTGAACTTTAAAATTGTGTTTTTGTAGATCAAAATGAACCCATTTGACAAATGTAGATTTCCACTGCTGTCTGGACTAGCTCTTACTTATGTGAAAGTATTGAAAGAGCAACAGAGGCATTACACAAAGGCTCAAGGCCACTTCTGAAGTACATCAGTTGCATGTGCGTAGCCAAGGGGGTGCGGAGGGAAGAGCAAACCCCGGAGGTCTAAAAAAAAAGAAATGAAAAAAGAGAAAAAGAATGCATTGACATAAGGCTCACATTGCGATAAAAATGCATATTTTTCTGGACCCCAACAGGGGCCTTTTAAGCAGCTTTTGGACCCCCTCCCATTATGATTTGGATCCCCTCAGGATCTGCACCATAAGGGGTGCGAGATCCTGGCACATGAGTTGGATACAAATCAATGATTACAATTTTAGATTTCCCTAATTGAAATACATTGTACCAAGATAAACATACCTGCCTCTGGTAACTTTATGGTTATCTCCCGACATCCCACCTTTATTGCCCGACACTAATGTTTTATTTTTTTGTGTGTCATGGTACTGGTCCCTATCCGGTACCACCAATCCCTAAATACTTTAAGTACAATCCAATTCTCCTTCCAACGGTAAAATTACACACCATACCCAGCAAGAGATGTGAAAAAGAATCCAAATATTATCGGTTTTAAAGGCTGAATCAGAGATTTTGAAATATTACTTTTTGATGTATTGATTAAAAATAGTCAACTAGAACTAAAGATAGTCACCTAAAATGCTCAATTCCAAAGTTTGAGATGAATCGGATTTCTCGTTTTGATGCAGTAAACATTTATGTGCTGTATAACAGTGCCATAGGACACTGTGTATAACAAAAATTCCGGATCCGGAATTTTATAACAAAGTTGTGATTTTCTGCATGAAGGATTTCGATTTGAGCTATTTCACACAGTGAATAGTATATGGGCAAACATTATATACATGCAAAAATACAAATTGTTTGAAAATTGAGTCAGCCTTTAAAGGTGCGTGTTCCGATCGTCTTTGGGACCCCCCTGATTTACCCAGAAGTAGTATTGATTTTGATATCAGATGAAAGGCCGTATTTTTCTCATTGTCGTCCTGAAATTTGAGCCCTCAAATCCATTTCATTCCCAAGATAAACAAAAAACCGCCGTTTTAGTGGTTAACCACTTTATTAGCACAGTATTGAATAGGGCTGTGCAACATGCATTATTGCGTCTACCATCAAAACCGCAAGTTTGTTTCCCACGGTACTTGATGGGGTATATGCGCAAGTGCCAGGCTCTCATTTCAAGTAGAGAACACAATACACATAAATCGGAACAACCACCTTTAACTACTACTTGGTAAGTATAACAGACATCTTAGGCCAAAAAAAAACCCACAAGTTTGTCTCAGAAGACCACACGCATTTTGTTTAAAATTGGTTTTTGACCGCATAATTTTTTTTTAAGGTTTTACTCACTTGAAATTTTTTTCTTGTAAAAAATTTCAGGAAAAAAAATTAAAATTAAAAAATTTAAAAAATGCATTTCGCATTGCAATTTTTCACATTTCTTCTGAGACAAACTTTTTTTTTTGCCTTAGATAAAGTATAAAGTGCTTTTGGGGCCTGTTGAAAATTATCGGCGAATTATATTTGTGATCACTCTTGGTGGCCGAAGAATAACATCGCCTGTTTGCAATTTTTGGTGGATCTGCCAAATTTGACTACTGTCATCATCATCATCAGCCTTTTTGTCTGTCCACTGTTGGACGAAAGCCTCAACATGTTTCCATGCTGGATTTCGGCCTACCCTTCCACGCTGGCCTAGTGCGGGTTGGAAAGGACCCTGGTACCTAGAGTAATGTGTGCAGGTAACAGACCCGGGATGGTCCCCTACTCTTTTCGATAAGGTCTGCAACTTTTTACATGTTCAGGAATTACTCCCCTGATACACGGAACCAACAGCTTTACATGACTCTCCGAACCATGAGGCGCTGGACACCCATTGCATACACCTGCACATTTTACGCAATGGATGGGAGCGAGGAGAAATTCCATAATCACACTGCTGCGCAATTATGCAATTTCCAACCTTACAGGAACTATTTGAGTATGACCAAGAAACCCGGCTCTCGCGGGGCTCGAACCAGGGCCGCTCGGTCGATCTTATGCTCTGCCGACGGTTCAGCGCCTTAGACCGCTCGGCCACCTCGCCACCTTGACTACTGTATCTAACATATTTGTAGGCTTTTGTGATCGCTTCAAGGTGGCTGATCACCTACTGTATGTAATTACATCAGTTAAGGCAAGGAAAAAAGTTTGAAGCTAGGAAAAGGCAAAGTCAAACCTAAAGCTGACTCAAAAAGTGTCAGCAAAGAAAAGAGCTGTCAAAATAGGCAAAAACTAAAGAAAAAACTAATGAAAAAAGCAAGCACGTCTAGTAATAAAAAAGCAAAAACTACTCCCATAGGTTCAAGAGAGATTCTGACCCCAGGAAAAATTTTACAGCCTCAGACATGAGGCCTACATGCTCAGCTTAAAGAAGACAATAAGATATTTATGAAAAGCTTCACAGAAAAGGCAATGACACAATTGATTCTGAACTGGTAGCCCCCCCCCCAAAAAAAAATCCCATTCATAGTGCCTGGTGATGGGTCATGCAATCCTGCAGGTACATCAGGGATTTTCCCCAGCCATTCGATCAAGTTTTTGTATGAAAATATACATGAAGGTTCAAGAAGACGAGCCTCGAGAAGGAACATTGGAAGTGTGTTAACCACAGGAAAATGGAACCTAACTTATTTGACATAATTAGTTGAAGTCCAGTGACTTTTGACATTTGCCCAGAAGTCTAAACGGGGATGGAATTTAGCCCGAGTATAAGTGAATGGAATTTAGTATAAGTGCATATAGCACCAACAATAATACAAAATATTATGCAACGATTATCTTGGAAATATTGTTTTATTTTTCATAAAAGAGCTTCATGTTTTATGCCCTGTTATGTTAAGCATGGGTCAGAGGGTGTTTTGAATCAATCCCATAATGCAATGTGCCTATACTGTACTGTACGAAACATGTCAGTACTTATGGATGAAAAGTATCCTAGAAGTTTAAGAACCACAAGACATTTCATGATCATGCTAAAAATTCCCTAAGTAATAATGTTTTGTGGGCTAAAATGAGTGGGGAAGTCAGGATTTTATGTGTTAAGAATAGGATTTTTGTGGGTTCATTGAGGTGTAATTTCCCAAAATTGTTGTATTGTAGGATTGACTCAATCCACCCTCTGAGCATGGGTATTCAATGCTTCAGGATGCAGAACACATTTGGAGTTTGAGAGGACACCAAAAAGTGACATATGACCAAAACTCCTCCAGTAAATTTGAATGATTTAATACTTCAATTACCAGGATGTGGAGAGAGGTTACAAAAAACAAAAAGTCAGCCTATATACCTACCCATCGTTCGTCCATGGAAGGCGCCATGAAAAGATAAGACACTATATGGAGGACAACCAGGAGCCTTAAGAAGCAAAAAGTGAAAACAAAAATACCAAGAAGGTAGTTTTAAAAGTTTAGAAAAAGAGCGAAGAATGAAAAGAAAACAAGCAAGCGTTAAGTTTAGTTAATGCAGTGCTGCATTTATGCATGTTCCTTGTGAGGTTTTATCAAAATGATCTGCTGTAACTAGTGCATTGCCCCTCTGTGTGTGATCTTTGACCTATGCGGGTGACCTTTGACCTCAGATTTGTTCTGTGCTCAGATCAGCAGTCCTTTTGACCAAATTTGGTGGTTTATAGGGCATTTCTAAACAAAATTGAACCTCTAGATGACTCTGACCTTTTGGGTAACTATGTGAAAACCTTGCCAAAAAAAAGTCAGGCTGTCCTCCCCTACTTCAGGCCCAAACATCAGCCCCATATGTCAAAAGATAACTGCAAAGCATACCGGACCAGACTCGCAGACAGACAGACTGACAGATCTAATTTTTTAGTACCAGAGATTTCTTCTTTTCTGTATGATCATGAGAGGATTACTTGACGGAGGTCAATAGGTCAATTAGGCAGACCAGTATTCCAGAACAAAACCCAAGCATGCAAAGAATACAAAAGTATCACCTGCAGAAATATCTGAAATGTTTATTAGTAGCCCGGTTGCATGAATTGTATTCTTCATAAGCTTGGACGATCTGGGAGGGCAGAATAAAAGGCCGCACGACAGAAAGCACAAAGCCACATGCTCATGGGGACGATTAAAATAGTGGGGAAGTTCAAAACAGCTTTTTCATACTTGTTTCATAAACCTTTGAAACATGCTGGTTTAGGCGTTCTACAACGGATCACAGTGCAAATGAGAGAAATTTATCTCAAAAAAAAATCATCTCCTGTCACTTTGAAGCCATCTAATAACAAATCAGGACAGCAGTCAGTAGACAAGTTGTCTTATAAATGCTAGATGAATACTTATAAGGAGTTTATGAATGGAAAAATATTGCCTGGTCAGTGTTCCACAATTCCCATTTGGAACCTGTTCATTGGGACAAGCCTTCTAACTGATAATGTTGAATCTGATAAGGGGGTCGGTATCACCTCGCATCTTCTTTGCTTGCATTTCAAATAAAAAACATTGCCAATGAGTATTCAATTGAACAATCTATACTCCTGTGGAGTTAATTTGAGTCTTCCAAAGACTCTGTAAAAAGTGTGCTGAGGTTATGCGGCTCTAAACTAAAGTCACTCTACATACACAGAGGTGTTGTGGGCTTTCAAGGACCACATCAGGGCATTCCATTTGAAATGTGTACACTCCTGTAATGGACTATTAAAATCCTCCAAGAATGGGTGCAGATTTCAAATGAAACAGCTCAAAGATAATTTTCCTACAGTAAATATCTGAATTACAACCGATCCATACTCTAACAGATAAAATCTGAAACTATAAACAAATCTGGGGAATTAGCATTGGAAGGTTAGTTGCCCTAGTGAATCTCTCAATCTGAGCACTAATACATGCATTGTGACTTTGAAGTGTTAGGCATATTTTAAATGGAAAAGGAAATGTAGACAGATTCCAGGGTGCATTGACCAAGTAGTCCAAGACATTGTGTGATTGGTTAATCAGGAAAAAATGATCTAGTATGTGGGTCCAAGCTCCTGTGGCATTGTTCTCAATTGCTTGTTCAAAAACTATTCCTATACCCTTTCTGTAATTGTTACATCCTGGTATGATGCAGATGACTTTCAAGGTTTCAGGGGACGGTCAGGTCAGGTCGCCGACCCCCACTTCTAAAGGCATGTTCAAAATGCTGCTCTATGGTATTATTTTAAATCTTAAAGCATGCCATTATGTCTGCAATCCTACATGATGTCGGACCTTTGGCTTGCTCCCCAGCTGATTTGTAGGAATATACCACACACATAAAAAATAATATTACGACTTAATTTATCTCAACAGACAGTTTCTATGTCTTTTTTGTTGGTGGCCCACCTCTCTCTTTGCTGCAAACAAAAATGATTTAAAAATATCAAAGGAGAGTCATAATGGTTTGTTAATAGAACGAAACATGTTTGTATAGTAAGTTCTCAAAACTTGAACTTACGAGCCCCCCATCCAATTCAATTATAATATCGAAACTTTTTGAAAAAAACTAATTAAATTTTGGATTAGAGCAAGAAAATATGTTGCATGTTTGTGCGAGGGTGTGTGTTGTCGTGTGGTGCGTGCGTGTGTGGGTGGGTGGTGGGGTGTGCAGCGTCTGACTGCATGCATGCATGAGTTCATGTCTCTGTACTTTGAGTTGTCTGTGTGGCGTGGGTTGGGTCATTCTTCAGTAAGACATCATGGAATTAGCTAGCATGAAAGCTTTCTATAGGATCAAAGGATTACAAGGATTGTAAAGCATTATTCCGTAAGTTTTAAACAGAGTCTTTCTCTACGTCTAACTCATGAAAATCTTACACCAAGAACACAAATGTGTTGATTGCATGTGGAATTGTCACATTCTATATCCATTGCATTACATTGTGGACAGAACACCAGATGAAGCAAACCAAACCTCTATAACCAGCATCATGCATTTACCCAGTTCTCGTCTGTTTTTGAGATCCGAGTTTACAGTCATTTTGTTGCAGATGGTCACATTTATCACCACATACAACTAGGTGGTTCTCTAACCATATGTCTTGCCCCTCCTCGTGATCAGAAAATGTTTAACATTTGCACATGCACCACTTCCGAATGAGAGGCTGTCAGAATGCCCCTTTGACCCATTAACCTTTGACCCCAATCTGTGTACATCTCATATGGGCCTTGGGTCAGTGCTTATACTGACCAAGTTTGGTGATCATAGTTTATGATTTATGGCAGAAACAATTTTCAAAGAATGTCCCTTTAATTGGCCTACATGACCTCTCCAATCTGACATAACAGTCGACTGCAGATTAGTTGGAACAGCATAACTGGGCTTTATTCAGTATTGAAATACATGGTTCCAACAGATCTGCACTAGACCGGTCTCTTGAGTACACCGCGTATGAACCTTGAGACTGTGGTACTTCTGACCAAGTTTTGGCAAGAGAGAACAAATTACAAAACTTTAACCAAAACTTCAACCACAAGGCGGTTCTCGAACCACAAAGGTCCCCCCCGCCCGTCGCGATAGTAAATGGAGGGAAATATAATTTTAATATCACAGGGAGAATTGTGATGGAAATAAGTGGTTCTCAAACCACTGAGGCTGCTGCCATAGCAGTTGCAATTTGACGGTATCAAATGTTGACTACATTGACCATACAACTATTTGTAGTTATTTGACCTTAGATGACCCTACTTGACCTTGAAATGACCTTCACAGTTTCCGGTTTAGACATGTTGACCACATCATGACCTACCACATGTTGAGTTAGTTGACCTTGAATAACCACATGACCTTGAAATGACTCAAAATTTTCAGCAATGAATGCATACTACACCCATCAGTTTCATGACCATACTACCATGTGTATGGATTTGACCTTGGATGACCCCACATGACCTTGAAATTACCATCAAAATTTTTGGCACTGAATGTTGACCACACCCACCAAGTTTCATCATCCTACCACATACTTAGTGATTTGACCTTGGATGACCCTGCATGACCTTGAAATGACCTTCAAATTTTTTGGCACTGAATGCTGACCACACCCACCAAGTTTCATCATCCTACCACCTTAGTGGTTTGACCTTGAATGACCCAGAATGACCTTGAAATGACCTTCAAATTTTTTGGCACTGAATGCTGACCACACCCACCAAGTTTCATCATCCTACCACCTACTTAGTGGTTTGACCTTGAATGACCCGACATGACCTTGAAACGACCTTCAAATTTTTCGGCACTGAATGTTGACCACAACCACCAAGTTTCATCATCCTACCACAATTGACAAGGGTTATAAGCAATATTATCCCATTTGACCTTGAATGACCCCCGGATGACCTTGAAATGACCTTCAAATGTTTCGGCACTGAATGTTGACCACAACCACCAAGTTTCATCATCCTACCACATTTGACAAGGGTTATATAAGCAATATTATCCCATTTGACCTTGAATGACCCGGATGACCTTGAAATGACCTTCAAATTTTTCGGCACTGAATGTTGACCACACCCACCAAGTTTCATCATCCTGCCAAAATTGCCAATGCTTATAGCAATTTAATCCCATTTTTGACCGCATTTGACCTTTGACCCCATGCCACATGTCCCACCTCCGAACTCATCCGTCTACTTGGGTGACATCTATGGTGCAAAGATGGACACCCATTCTTGCTTAGATCAAAAGATATCGTGTTTACAAGGGTTATAACAATATATCCTATTTTTGACCAAATTTGACCTTATTTTTGACCATATTTGACCTTTGACCTATGTCACATGACCCACTTTACATCCCAGCCAACGCCTACTTGAGATGCATCTATGTTGCGAAGCTGGACACCCACACTTGCTTAGATCCAGAGATATTGCGTGGGACGCACACACACACACACGCACACACGGACGCAGGGCATTTCTATAGTCCCCTTTGCCAACTAAAGTTGGCGGGGGACCAAAAATGATAGGACATACATACATACACATACATGCATACGTACATGCATACATACACACACACACACATACAGAAATAGTGATTTCTTAGTCTTGCTCCAGAGGGTGTTTTGAATCGATCCCACAATGCATTGCAATGTGCCTATACTGTACTGTATAAAACTTATGTCAGTACTTAGGGATAAAAAGTGTTCCAAAAGTTTAAGAACCACAGGACATGTCATAATCATGCTAAAATTCCTTAAGTACTAATGCTTTGTGGGCAAAAAATGAGCATAGAAGTCAGGATTTTTATGTGTTAAGAATATGATGTTTGTGGGATCACATGACCCTGTTGAGGTGAAATTTTCCAAAACTGGTGCATTGTGGGATTGACTCAATACACCCTCTGGTCATGCTCTTAGCAACCTCAGGGGCAAAACAGATCCTGAATTACAAGTAGAATGACACACTTTCAAGCTTTAAGAGAGAGATGTTGAAAAGTGGTATTGAACTTACTCTATACCAGAGGAATGCTGGTTTTCATGCGTTTTCATTGGCACAGGCCCCACACATCATGGTCTGAACATGTTAAGCCTTTGGGTGGCAGTATGTTCAGGAGGTACAAAAATAGTAAAAAACTATTAACCCGAGACACTACCACCTAGGATACAGTCTGTCTGGTTGGCTCACTACAGGGACACAATCATGAGCAGGGCCCTATGGTAACCAATCAAAATAGTTGCTTCTGTATCTGTTCTAAACCACCCACCATTATTATACAATACTTGATTTGATATACATATTACCTTACAAGGAAACCAATCAAAATACTGCTTAGATGCCGATGAGATAGGAAGGCAGTGCCGGGGGTAAACTTTACTCACAGTAAAACCCTTGACAGGTAGATTTAAATCATGCTTTTAAATTGCAATTAAATCAATGATTTTCAAATCAATGATTTAACGGTCCTGGACACGGCGGAGTAGCATTTCTTAATTCTTACATATCGTACCTTCAACAGTATTCCTGATCATATCGCAAACACGATTTTTTAAAAGTGACCAACGGAAAGTGTTAAAGGTCAAGCGATACAATACACCCTAAAGTGACAGGCCTTCTTCTGTTTTCGCGAACGCATCTCAAGATGCTGGAGTGTGATTTGACCCAGTAAATGACGTCAGAGTAACATGTGGTAACAAAGCTTACACATGGGCTAAAAGCACGCACACTCCAGATTTCTTCCTGTCGGTTTCTCTGTCTGGGAACTTGAATAAAGCTATTATGGTCTGATATCCTTGTAGGTACGGTCACCGCTGGTGCAGCCGTCGACAATACAGCGCATTATAATCGGAATTTTAAGGCATCAAATCAAGAAAAATTAGGCCATATGATACAACACGAACGACGCATATCACGAGAAGTCACATGTGTACGTAAGCAAGAAAACTGGGCCACGCGCAGGTCCGTTCCACGATGAGGATCATGACGCGTATCGCGTATCGCGTATTTGTTACTGAAGGTCACTTCAGGGGTCACGCTGTTGCCAGCGCGAAAATCACTTTCATTTGGGAAATTTCCTTGCAAGCTTGTTCAAAAACACTGATATTATGACCCAATTTTTATCAAATATACGGTTTCTCCCATAATCTAAGAAGATTTTATTTGATACCAATACATACCATGGAGTGAAACATTTTTTGGTGATATTATAAGTGATGTTTAACGCGTGTCCATGGACCTTTAAGTCAACATTTTTATTTTCAAATGAAAAATAATGATTAAATACTGATTTAAATGCACATTCAAATCATACAATGTACCAAGTAAAGACTGATACACTCCAGAACAAGTGCCTCTGTGAATTATAGGGAGAATCAGACATGATTTACACATGACATTCAATATACATGGATTAAATGGGTTTAATTGGGTTTCAAACAAGTTTTGATATTGTAAATTAGACATTCTTTTATGGATATCAACTGTTTCCCCAATTTAACTTTTGTTTTCACAAAACAATGTTGAATGGGCTTACAATGGATTTTTTTTTTAAAACCCAGTTTAAAATCAAGAGAACTGGTTAGTTTAATATTACTTGAACAATTGTAATTGGGAGCACTGTAATTAGACCTGGGCCTAAAACTTACTCTGAGTAATACTTATTCAATGTGTCTGGGTAGTCCCCTGTAGGCTTCATTCCAAGTGCTGGTCTATTTACAAATGTAGCCTAAAAACAGGAAACCATCAAAACAAATGATCAATTTGGTTTTGTGGATACCTATGTCAAGAACAAATCTTTTCCCCATATTTCACTGATTTTGGTTGCTAATCAATTGATTTGACCTGAAATTGACTCGCACTAATTGAAGTATTAGTCTCAACTACATCTTGAGATCACTACATACGGTGTCTACATGCTATGGCGATCATTGTGAAACCCGTAGACAACAAAGCTGTAATCTGATGCCATGTTCGGGTGAAATTGAAATATCCGTTTGCGACTCCAGCAGCAGACAGATAGACAAAATTATTTTTTTTGAAAACGTGTATAAAGTTAGGACGGATAATTCTCAAAGCATAATAATTGTCAAATTTGGACATTTGGATTTGGTAGAAGTTTACCTTTTTATAAACGAGCCAATCAGAGCAAATATGGAAATGAGTTCATTAATATGCGCAAGTAATGATAACACAGAGTACTGGTATTTCATCAAATTTTGACAGTGGAAACTGGTAGAAGTTCACCTTTTTAGTCAATCTTACCAAGTCAACCTATATGGAACACACACAAACACATAGACTGACACACACAGAAGGAATCTGATTACAAAAAAACAGTGTTGCTAGCCTAATAATATTTACCAAATTGGCAGGATTTCTGATAACATCTTGAAGTGCTGGATGATTATAACCTATAAAAGAGAAAATAAAACTTGTTTTATTATTCACTGAAAGCTATTACCGGTCTGTAACCAAATAAAGAATGCACCTACACATATGAAATGTTTGTAAAATGGCATTAACTGAAATATTATCAGGTTGTGCACAACCCATTTTCTTGATTGGGATTTTTGGTTCAAATTTATTGGATAAGGCCATGGCAATAACCAATTTTTAAATACAAATTAGCTTAAACCTTCTAAAAACAGTTGGTAATTTCTAAAATATTATGACTGGTGAGATATGCAACTACACCTCATGCTTAGGTTCCAATTTTTTCAAGTAAGAATAAAGAATATGCAAATGAGCTCATTAATATGCACAAATAATGATGACACAGTGCATGGATATTACGTGCATGTACCACTTCCTACATACCAAGATGCATCAAATTTGGACATTGAGATCTGATAGAAGTTCACTTTTTAATAATGAACCAATCAGAGCAAATATGTAAATGAGCTTATTAATATGCAATAATACTGAAGACACAGCGCATGCTTATTATTTGCATGCACTAGTACCCACATACCAAGTTTCATCAAATTTGGACATTGGGATCTGGTAGAAGTGCACCTATGTAGCAATAAGCCAATCACAGCAAATATGCAAATGAGCTTATTAATATGCACAAATACCAAAGACACAGTGCGTGGGTATTACTACCCACTGACATTTGCAAGTTTTGTCAAATTTGGATCTGGTAGAAGTTCACCTTTGTAGTTATTTTGAAAAGCAGTGAGAATGTTAAGAGAGATTTTGTAGTTTGCACAGTATTCCTGGGGAAGAACAGAAAACTTGTATGAAAGAGTTAGCACATATTTTTTCAGGCGAATAAGAGTGTAGAAATCCAAAATACACAAAGTATGACCTTTGAGCTACAGACCTAAATGTCAAAGCGTAAGTAATGGTAGATACTAAGATCTTGAGGTACAAGTGTCATCTAGATCGGATCAGGTGTCTGGCGGCTACAGGTGAAGACAGACGGACAGACGCCAACGGCAACAACAGATTTTGCTATGACAAAATCTCCCTTCTGCTAAAGTGCCAAGGGGATAAGAAATAATGTTTCCTGTAGAATTTTAAAGGGGGTACATTTGGAACTCTTTCCTTGTCTATTTTGATTCAATCAAGGGTGTTGCTACATTGAATGAGGCTTGGCCACCATCATCTGGAGAAACCAAAGTTTTGGCACCTCCTCACAAGCTACATTGTGGCCAAGTTTGGTGTCAATTATAAAAAGAGTCATCACAAATGTTAACCTTTTGGTTACATGATCAGCCACCTTATACAGGGTGTCTCAGAAAGAATTACACCCTAACTGTTGGTGACCATAACTTCAAAAGTGAGTACCACATTTGATAAATTTAAAAAGAATCTTAAACTACAATTATTTTTCAATATTTTAATGTAAACAACACTCGATTCGGTTCAGTATT
Organism: Ophioderma brevispina; assembly: GCA_023653785.1. Taxonomy (NCBI): domain Eukaryota; kingdom Metazoa; phylum Echinodermata; class Ophiuroidea; order Amphilepidida; family Ophiodermatidae; genus Ophioderma; species Ophioderma brevispina. The sequence goes on from JAMKCH010000066.1 coordinate 14,729, forward strand.
TTTGAAGAAATAAGGGATTATGTAACACATGTCAATGGACACTTCCTTCCGAGTTTGGTAATAAAGTGATTCAGACAGAACAAGCGAGAAATAATCAATACTTCTTTCACTTTCTTTTTCATTTTATTTCTTTAAAACAAAATAAGATAATGATATTTTGTGCCAGGTTCAACATAATATTGCACATACATTACAAAAGAAATTTACATTTTTTCTTTTTCACTAAAAAATTGAAGAAAATTGAAAAAAATGTCAGTGACATCTTGAGTGTTTTTGTTAATACCATGACTGTCGCCAATCCAAGCAAATTCCTTTTTCATTAAATTTAAATTGCATATCATCAGGCAGCTTTCTAGAAAAGTTATGCTTTGATATGAATATTGAAAATGAAGTAAAGTTTGATATTCAACTAGGTGTTGTGCATTATAAAAATGTAAGAATGGTTTCAACCACCAAATGTTCACCTTTTTCTGTTTGCTAAGAATTGATTCAGATGTGTAGATTTTCCGATTTGATAAAATGCATTCAAGATATTTGTGGCACATTGTTACGTCTGCAACTTTGTCTTGGATTTAGACGAAGACTTCTTCTGATGAATGCAATGTTCTGTAAAGTTCGGGCGGTTCTCCGCCTTCCACAGCAGCTCTTGTTCAAATTTTGACTTGTACCCGTTTTCGGTACTTCTTAACATTGTTCAAGATTGCCTTATTCTATGTAGTGCCACCCCTAGTTCAACTAACATAGTTCACATTTTCTACAGATTTTATTGGTGTTGTTTTCTAATAAAGATGATCATCCTTGTTATTTACCATGTATGCTTTTCTTTTTGGCATTGGACTCACAAAATAATAAACAAGGCTGGTTCTTTGTAATCAGCGGTAGTTAACATCAAATCTGCATTATTGTGAGCAAACTTGGAAGGTGTCCATTAACATGTGTTACATAATCGCTTATTTCTTAAAAACTACTGAACCGAATCGAGTGATGTTTACATTAAAATGTTAAAAAGTAATTGTGGTTCAAGATTCCTTTTAAATTTCTCAAATGTGATACTTACTTTTGAAGTTATGGTCGCCTATAGTTAGGGTGTAATTCTTTCTGAGACACCCTGTATGTACCTCACAATGGAAAAGGCAGTGTCTATCTATCTTCCTCCTAAAGTAGGTGACACATAAATTAGTCCTACACTTTGGTGGAATCATGAGTAAATATAACAAGGCGAATTTGTATTTACGTGATGCGTAAAATATGTCCCCGCCGAATTGCGTGATCATTTGGAAGTGGCAACTTAACTGCACAAATTAAAAATTTGGATAATTAAAACAGAACTCGTCCAAGAACTCCATCCATAACTTAACACACAGGGTCCGATGCCCTTAGATCTTAGTTCACTGGGGACAATTAATACAACTTTATCCATAATTCACTAAAAAAATAACTCTACAAAACATAATCGAACTCCACCCATAAGTCGCCAAAAATAACTTAAGAATAACTAAAACTAAGAATAACTCACAAGAACTCTAAAACATAATTCACACAAAAAAATCTAAACACCACATATCATGTTCACACAAAAGATGTATGGCATAAGCCTTTCATGTAGCGAAGGAATTTTGCACATCCGATGTACCGTTTCAGTGAAACATTAATTGCGCATATTTAATTAGCTCATTTACATACCTAAGCCGCATAACTAAACCGCACATATTATTATCATGTTCACACGAAGGATGTATGCATAAGCCTTTCATGTAGCGAAGGAATTTTGCACATCCGATGTACCGTTTCAGCGAATTGCTTGCGCATATTTAATTAGCTCATTTGCATACCTAAGCCGCATATATCATGCACTTTCAAAGTGCGAAAACAATGCATGCCAAGATCTACTTCATGTGGCAAAAGAATTTTGCATATCTAATGTACCGTTTCAGTGATACATTAATTATGCATATTTAATTAGCTCATTTGCATACCTAAGCCGTCTATATTACGCACTTTCAAATCGCAGAAACGATGCATGCCATGATGTACTTCCATGAAGCGAAGTAATTTTGTGTGCCCGATATAGTGTTTCAAAGATACAGCATACAGGGTTAACATTTTTATCACGGAATTCCAGGGTTAACATTTTTCTCACAGACATACAGACATACGGACGGACGGAGCCCATTTCATAGTCCCCTTTCCGAACTTAGTTCGGCGGGGACAATTATCAATCTTCTTGTCAAAGTCCACAATGTACAATAGAACTATACATACTAACAGGAACATAATGTGTGAGTCAAAGTTGATTTATAAATCTATTTACCTATTGGAATAGAGGCAATATGTGTGAAAGCATCCAGGAGACAGTTGCCGTCCATATCTACTAGATAGTTACCAAGGCTCTTTTCAAAGTCCACAAAATACTGTACAGCTCCAGCATTCTGCAATGACAATGCATAGTTATGCAATTAAGATAAATGTTATTAGAATGTAGAAATTGTTGAATTTATTAATTACTCTTTACATGGAGCTTGGCAGCGTATGCAACTGTTGAAAAAAGTACACACTTGGCCAGTCAACTTGTTCTGATACATATTATATAGTTAAATTTTTACACAACTTATGTCTATACATTAAGTATTTTGAGGTTATTGAGCTGATGTGATTTATTTCAATCTCCCATATACTTTGATAAGAACTAAAAAGACAGGAATTATTTTGCTTTTGTTGATGAGTGTGTAAAGTAGCCCTTGCACTGCCAAGGCCCTTCTTATTTGATTTTGAGTTTCCCGTCACCCTCCCATGTTATGTTTTTGGACCGCATTTGAAAATTAAAATCTAAATTACAATAATTCATTATTTTGGAAAAATAATATTTAAACATTGTTTTAGTCACCTTTTGGCAGTTTTGTCTGGTTTGAAACAAATCAAAACCTTGATCAAAACTAGCGTTCATTTCATTGTGTTTTGTCAGATTTTTGTGGGATCACATGACCTTATTGAAGTAAAATTTCCCAAAACTGGTGCATTGTGGAATTGACTCAATATACCTTCTGGTTTGTGCTAATGGGGAATGCAAATTTGCCAAAAAATCCTTTGCAAGTAAAGGAATACTTCCAAATATTTGATTTTTAAAAACCAAAAGGTTAACTTTGTTTTTTTTCTGGCTGTCCATACACCTGATTCAATCTCCTCCAGTATATGTACAATCTCCCCATAGTCACATGGAAATAATATCTTGTCTTCAGAATGGCACATTATTACATTAGTCACCATAGCAACCAACATATATTCATGGGAATTAAATGTTATTTTTAACCTTTGGTATGCAAAATTCATGTAAACTTGACAAGATGCCCAGGGGGGCCACTTGTATTCAAAGGTGGATATGATGCGTGAACAAGAAAATGCGTAAAAAGGGTCTCTTTCTCCAACAGGCAGTGTACGCGCGTACATTGATTAGGGTGTCAAAAACAGCAAAATATGGAAAAAAAGGTATGTCTTTTTATAACCCCAAAATTGTGATGAACACGAGATCAAAATCATCAAAACTATTGTAATTTGGAAGTAAAGCAACACGAGTAAAGCCAGATAATAATGGTATGTTATCAACACAATGCATTGTTTACTTGTTTAAGGTAGCAAAAACTGACAAAAAGACTTGTTTATGGCAGCAAAACAGACTAAAATGCTTGTTTAGGGTATGTTTTTGTTGTCGGTGGAAATACTTGTTTAGGGTGCACTTCGGAAGTCCGTGTTCCACCTTTGAATACAACTGGCCCCCCGGGACAAGATGTTTTTTAAATGTTAACTACTTAGTTCTCAAGGGAGACGAGGATGAATATTCAAGATGCTTTTTTCTTACCAAATTGTCACATTTTTTTCAAATTAAGAAAATTTTATTACCATACCTGAAATCAACATGAATATGCATTCCAGTGAGTCTTTAAACACGTCAAGATTTGGGGCAGTGGTTATAGAAATACGCTTAGAAAAAAATACCACTTATCTATTGAGGCAGAGAGCTCGAGTAAAGACATGCTCTGACGCAGTCTATGCATCATGGGAATGCAAAAATAAATGGCATTAATGTTATTTCTACATGATGGAACATGCAAGCACACAATTAATGTACCGGGTACTTAACATTCATTCATGTGTAATATGATGCAGGTAGAACCTGAGAAGCGAGCGCTCAGATTCACTTTTATTCTGTCATATTTGCCATAGAAAATGCCCGCAAGAATTCCCAATTAAATCCTATTGTTGATCTGCTTGACTGCACAAGTACATCGAGAAGGAGGAGATCGCTATTATTGCTATTATTGATTTGTTTCAAAGCATTAGGCCTATATGTTGTAGACTACCGGGTGTGAAGTGTCAATCACTCCACAGTATACCCCAACTCAGTACTCGATCACGTTCACCCTGTCACTGACAATTTACATTGTGCATATGCATATTCCGCATTAACTGCAAATGGTGACTTAGATGCATGCTCTGGGCATGCTCATATTAGTAGCCCCGCCCATGCAGTGACTCTCAGTGCATGGGCCAAGGCGCCATCAATTGATTCATACTAATTACATCGTCAAACACAACCCTTGATGGCCTCCTGGTGACCTCTTGACTTTGCTACCTCCGTGGGAAACCAATTAAATGAATTGTTTTTTTTTTTTTTTTTTTTCTTAGAAAAAAATACCACTTATCTATTGAGGCAGAGAGCTCGAGTAAAGACATGCTCTGACGCAGTCTATGCATCATGGGAATGCAAAAATAAATGGCATTAATGTTATTTCTACATGATGGAACAGTACATGCAAGCACACAATTAATGTACCGGGTACTTAACATTCATTCATGTGTATAAATATGCTGCTATTATAGGTCTATATCAGAGCCTTTGGGCCTATATATTCGCACTTCCAGGATTCATGCATTCAGTAATTATAAAACTTCATCAATAGAGCATGAGAAGAATATCATAGGGGCCTTATTTAAAGATTTCGCTTACCTTCCACCACAGAAAAGGTTTGACACCTTTGGTAGTTACTATGCGACCCTCTATATCAATGCTAGGTAGTTAGTACTCTCAAATTGTGGTATCACTTTTTCAATAGGGGCCAATTTAAGTTTGTTTACACAAGGGTCAAACTTTTAAAATGCCCCAATCATTTTGAAATGTATGCCACATTGTCCATCTAATCTTAATGATTCCAAAATGTATAGTTTGTACCCCCCCCCCCCCCCCCCCCCCCCCCGACCACTGACTTTGGAGATATAGGGTAAAATTACTAAAATGGTAAAAAAAGTACAATCTCAATTTGTACAGGGGTCAACAATAAATGTTATTAATCTGATTATATTTTAAATACTTGCAAATCATTGCCTGAGGTAAGAGGACTCCAACTTCAAGAAAGTACAGTTTTTATTATGTTAAAGGGGCATTTCGTGATCCACAGCCTCGTCCCCCCGACTTACCTCAAAAAGGTTGAGATTCTTATATCATCTGAACCGTTAGCCTTAGTAACCCCAGTGTACCTAATCTTACTTGCAAGTTCGGTCGTATCTGTGAGAAATTCACAATTTTGTATTTTCTGTCCGTAAAGGGGCAGAAATTACTGCACAGTGGCCTATGGGACCGTGGGAAACAAGCAATTGCTCATAATACAAAACCGAAAACTCGGGATCGACTAAAATTTCGTGAGTAAGCTTTTCTCAAGGATATCTAGTGAACAATGAATAAAACAGAAGGTGCTGGATCACGAAATGCACCTTTAAATGTTTACTTACAGCTCTAGATGAGGGTCAAAGAAGGTCAATGCCAATTGGATTATGTTGCCCTATGACTTATTTTGTCGCATAACATGATAACTATACACTGCAGATGGTACAAACTATTCCTTATTTTAACACCTTAAAGGTGCGTGTTCCGATCGTCTTTGGGACCCCCCTGATTTACCCGGAAGTAGTATCGATATTGATATCAGATAAAAGGTCGTATTTTTCTCATTGTTGTCCTAAAATTTGAGCCTCAAATCCATTTCATTACCAAGATATAAACCAAAAACCGCTGTTTTAGTGGTTAACCATTAATATTAGCACAGTATTGAATAGGGCTTTGCAACATGCATTATTGCGTCTACCATCAAAACCGCAAGTTTGTTTCCCACGGTACTTGATGGGGTGTATGTGCAAGTGCCAGGCTCTCATATCAAGTAGAGAACACAATACACATAAATCGGAACAAGCACCTTTAAGCTAGATGAACAACTTCTTTCATTTTTTACCAAAATTGGAGCAAATTCTGATTTTAACCCCTGTACAAATAAAAATTGACCTTTTTTTACCATTTTAGCCATTGTACCCTGTAACAACCAAACCAATGGTCATAGATGGTGCAAACTATACATTTTTGGTATCCTTATGACTAGACAGACAATATAGCATACATTTCAACGTGATTGGAGCATTTTAAAAGTTTGACCCCTGTGTAACCTTAAATTGGCCCCTATTGAAAAAGTGACACCAACATTTCAGGGTACTAACTACCTAATGTTGATATAGAGGGTCCATACTAACTACCAAAGGTGTCAAACCTTTTCTGTAGTGAGGGGTAACCGATGATGTTTGACCTGGGTCCGTGCTCCTCCTCTATAACACCATATTAATAATTAATTTTCATAGTGCTTAGCTAAGCCCCAAAAAAGGTAATGTTTGTTTGCCAACAACTTTTGGGTTGTTAAAAGCACCCAATTTTATGTTTGGGTGTTATTAGAAAATAATAAATATACACCCAAAATGACTTTTTGAATTATAAGCAAGCAGGAAAATATTAACTAAACTTAATAAACAGGCCATGACTGGACCAAAGTTTATACCAAAATGGGCAAAACAGGTAACATCTCACTGGCTTTTCTGAGTATTAGCCCATCATATACCCAGAAACCAACAGGTTGAACTTCCTACATATAATATGCACAGGTCAGAGAACTAAGGCTTTGGAATTGAGGTTATAATACAGGAGTTTACGACTGCACCTGCTAGGACCCCATAGATATGAATAAAAGATGAACCGCTTAACTAAAATTAGAAGAGGCTTTGTGCATTGAGAATTTGTGTTGCATGAGGCCTTATACAAATTAAAGGGACTACAGAAACTATGAGAGCAAACACCACTATCTAATAGTAATAGAAAAATTATACTGGTAAAAGGTTAAAAAGGTGGGTGAGCCGATCATGGTCCAATTTTTAACATAATGTTTTCTCGCTCACGTGGAAGCATTATCACCAATAACATCTGATTACAAGATTTGATATAAAATTGGATCGATTAAGCCCAAATTAATTGGTCGAACTATGAGTTGCAAAAAATATTGGGCGAGATGTCAGTCGATCCCATATTTTAAAACTCATAGCTGAGACCAATTAAGTATTGGTCCGTAAATCATCAATTTAATCATTATCTGTTTTGGGATGCCTGACACTTGACATCCCAAAACATGATAATGAGAAAATTGGTCCAGCTGTTTCTATAGTAGAAAGCCTAAATAGTGTAACAAATGGCCCAAACATGTTCCAGCACGTAAACTTTCACTGGGTAACATGAGAAAATTAACTTTTGTTCATCATGATTTCAAATAACCTCTAATACCTTTAACTACATTCAGTTTAAGTGCAGTTCACCCATGTGTGACCTTTGACTTCCACTGTTCTTTGCTCATGTCAACAGTTTCTTTTGCCAAATTGTGGTTGTCCAAGGATACTTCTAGAACCAATTGACCTCTAGGAGACCTTTGACCTGGAGGTCACATTCAAACCATTAAACAAACAGACGTCGTTCCCACACCCCAATGACAAACATCGCTCCATAATTCAAAGTCACAATGACATGCATAGTTGGACTGTTTTGTTTTTTTTTTTGGTTTTTTTTGGAGTAATACCCCAAAATTTCTGATTGGTTCATTACATGATGAACTACTGAGTACTAATCAAATTATAATCTGTATACTCCTTTTCTTACTCATGCTCTGATTGCTATTACATCACTAAGACCAATGGAAGATGATTCTTAGTTTCCCCCGTTTGGAGATTTGTAAAGGTGACCGAGGTCGATTCATTATTCATATTTACTGTTCATTTCATTATTTGCTGTCATTACACTAGTAACTTTATATTGTATTCCATAAAACAGGTTTCCAAGTCCACCCTTAACAAACAGATATATGCAAGTTTTTCTTCAAAAACTTAAAAAATCATTTCAAGCATTTTTGCACCCGGTATTTATGACAAGCGAAGACAAAATCTGGGGAATTCATTATTTGTGGTATACTATGTAACACCCCTCCTAAGTTAACTGCTTAAAAAAATTGAACAGGAAAGGATTCTTAAATATTTTTGAGCAACTGACAATTGTTTTTTATTATCAAGTTTTCAAGAAAAAACAATTTTTTCACAAAAAAAAATGAAATATTTGCCACTTGGCAAATCTGGATGCGCGCTCCAACAGGAAATCTAAGAATCAACTTACCTTGGCCTAACCCTGTGAATATAGCCAAGCAAATTCACTGGTAATATTGGTGTGAGACACATTTTATATTGTGCAGCTAAAATATTCTGCTTTAAAACACAGCTGTTTTGAAAGTCTCATTTTATTAAACAAAAACAAAACGAGAATAAACAAAAAATTTCAATGGCGAAGACACTTTTAACAACTAATTGGGAGAATTATTCACTCACTGACTGCTGTTTGAATTGATGAAATTTTCATTTTGGGGCATGGATTTTTTCATACAAATCTAGTTGTTAAACCTGTTTTATGGGAAATCTAGGCATATAGGGGGCACTATAACATTAAATTAAATGACCTTGGAGGCAGATATAGCAAGTTTCCCGTAATGTTTTTTTCTGATTTTTGCGGCAGGTTTATATAGCTCTTGCTGTCCCTACTTATATTAGTTGTCAGAATCGTGTCGGCCATGCTTAAAAAGTGCTCTAAAAATAAAAGACATTTGCGTGGGGTCAACAGCTGTGAAAGTCCACTCAGAAATTTCAAAATACCATTTTTGTGAATATTATTTTAAAAAATAATGCTAAAAATTAAAAGGTAGTCACCCAAGTTTGAAATGAGCAGTATTTCAGTTTGATGTAGTAAACATTTAAATACATTGCGTATACCAGTACGATGTTATAACAAAAATCCAGATCTGGAATTTTATTACAAAGTTTAAGGACCATTGATTTGGGCCTAGCTATTCACCCAGCGATTAGTTGGGTTAAAGCATTATGTTATGCAAAAAAAATGATTGCTTTCAAAATTGAGAACACCTCCCAGAATCGGAGTTACCTTTTTAGTGTAAACATGCAGTATTTTCTTTCTCATATCTCTCCACTTTCCTTCCTGACCTGAACATATTTTATTATTGTTGGAATCAAATAAATTGTTATGTTATACAATACAATAATGATAAACCAATATCTCGCTAACACTGTTTCCCACCTTTTTTCCTCCCCAAATTCATATCAGATATCACTCTGGTTCTATATTATTGATTGATTCAATAATTAATACAGCACATAATGTCATCAATTCGCTTATTTTCTCAATAGAAACGTTCCTTCATGTTTTCTTTTTTTGCTTCAACATCTTAGACTGCAGCGGTCTAGAAATATTGTGCCACTACCTCTGCAATTTTCACAACGGCCAATTTGTACACACAAGATTGATTGAATTGGTAAAGACCGTTATATCAGCTGCCGTCTATGTCAATGCGGGAATCCATGCAGGACTTCCGCAGTCAGTCAACTGGAAATTAGTGGTTTTTCTAGCTAGTCGTACGAGAGTGTTAATGAAATCTTAATGCTTTTGGATTACAGTGGCTTACTGTATTATACAGATTGAGTGTGTGTATTAATTCTAATCAAAATTGAGAGCCTTTTGTTTTTAGTGAAGTGCTTCGCTTATGTTTTTATTTAAAATGAATGACATACAAAATTACCAAATCCACTACATTAAAGGTTTGTAGAGCTTTTTCTCCCCTTCCCTCCATCATGCCTGATTAAACCTTTTGATTACTCCTTATTTTCAGGCCATAAGGAAAAAAACAAAACCTATTCTATGGCTTGACCGAACTTTTTGCATTTTGGCATTTTCTGCATGCATGTTTAATCAGCCATTTTTTATCTAACACCACACAAAAAGTATCCCATCTTACCATTTGTGTTTAATATGCCTCACCTCTCCCTGGGCCCCAAGGGATATTGTTGGGTAACAGAAACTCTTAACCTTATTCCTTATTCCTTTATCTCTTTTTCCCACAGCCTTTCCTTGCTTATTCCCATTCTTTCCTTACCTATTTTCCTTATCCCCTCCTCCCTTTATCCTCTGTACTTTACATTTCTCCATCTTCCTTCTTCAACTCCTTACAACTTTCTTTAGTACTTCTCCCTTTTCCTTCACCTATCCCTGTTCCTTATCCTTCCTTCATTACCAGTGGCGTAATCTTGGGGAGTTTTTGGGAGGTTTTTTTGGGGGCGTGTGCCCCCCCCCCCCCCCCCCCCCGGGGTTCATGCCAAACATCAAAAAATCAAGCCTATTTTTCAGTAATTAAGGCCCTTCTGCCACGGGTCCCCCTCCATGAATACGCTTGTGTTCCGTTCCGCATCTTTCTCACTTGAATCCTTTCCTCTTCTCATCCTTCCCCTAACCCATGGGTTGGGGATTAGACACTCACTGAGAGGATCATTTGAACTCTGTTTCAATTCCGCTGTCATCGACTGACTTGTCTTTGCGTCCGTCAATAACCCATTTCAAATGATTTTTAACCAATTTTTTTAGGAATCTCACTGAATGACACGCCCCCATCCCTCTAACTACCCTTTCAACAACTTTTTTCAAAAAATTGTCACAATTCCTCTAAATGTTAAATGTTTCATCAATTTCTGGATATATTTGTCTTCAAAATTACAAAAAATAGATTTAAGATTTAATTTGACAATTTTTTAATAATTTCTCACTGATTGACTGCCTTGTTTTAATCGTCTCACTGACAGACCCCCCCCCTACCCCCCACCCTTCCCTTGAGGTAAATCTCTCTAATGACCTCTACTTCGAGTTGCTGGCGGCTCACCCGTCTCTTCCAATGTTGAGCGAGTACCCCAAAGCTTTTACCAGCCCTTCCTTAAAGGTCCATCGTCCGATCACTAATAGCCTCGTCCCCAGGTACCCCCGATTTTACCAAATTGGTCAAAATGTTTTGGAATTGAAGAAAGCTCACTATTTTTCTCATATACCCTTTGAATCTTATAGTTAACATATGTTTGGATGTTATGAGCGAAAATATGGCCCCATTTTGGTCGGCCATATTAATTTTACAGAGTACTCTATGGGGATTTCAAAATCACGCTTTTTAACCTCACCCTTAAAAATGGTTTGAAATATCGGTGGCAAAAACTTCATTGGATGTTTGGGGTGGCCTAATCTATCCAGATGAAAAATTTATAGACTTAAATTGCGTCATCCCCCTTTAAATCCTTACAGATCTCTGAGCCATGCACAAGCCACATATGTAATGTACTTACTGACTGGTAATAGCATGACGTTTTTCGCAAAAGCATTTCTCCGCATTCTCATAAGACAACTTGACATTCAACTTAGTCAGTTTTATAGCACTATTTTTTACTATTGAAAAATACTGACCAAAAAGACACAAGAAGCATCACCATAGCGCATACCATTGAGGAGTTATGACTTTTTTTTCAATCACACATTGGGTGAAAATTGCCTTTTCCCCAATCAATTGTCACCCTGACCGCAGACTTTCTAACCCTGTTACAAAATAAAGCAATAGATTGATCCCATTTAATGAATTTGAATATTACAATTTACCCCCCTGTCACATGATTAGCAAAAGGATTAGTCCCATAACTACTAGGTAGTTTTCATGTTTCATACCCTCACAGAAATTGGCAAGTCAAAATTTTTGTCACCCTCACCCCCCCCCAAAACGGCTATTTTTTGGGGCTAAATTGGCCAAAAACCTGATTTTTCTCAAAATCAGTGAAAAATATGGGTTTTTTTAAAGGCACTATCAGTGATTTGCTGACACAGAAGAGGGAAACAAATCATAAAAAATCAGATTTTTTCAGTCTGACGAGTATATGTAGCATAAATACTTATCCTGCAGTGATAGGAACCAAAAGCAGCCTAATAAGGACAAATTGAATCTTTTAGTCCTAACTGTCCGTACGGACACACTTACTACACACATAATTGAAATGGGAAGTCATATCTTGAATACTGCTGTTTTCTTAGTTTTTCTATCATGTTTTTTAGTTAAAAAAATAACTTATGAGGATTCCTACAAGACTTATCTCACTTTTAAGCTATTCCCTCAATTTTAATATTTTGACTCATTCGTGTGATCACTGCTAGTGTCTTTAAGTGCCAAATCTGAAAATATAGGAATGCTATATGAAATTAAGAATTTTGACTGTTTTCACGCATAAATATTTTTTCACAACCGTGTCCCCTAAACGTAAGTCAAAGCTTGAATGCCGTCATATGTAAAGGGAACTTACTGACTGGTAATATAGCAATGACATTATACAAATACTACATGGTTAGAGGGAAATAGGGCACACTATTTTCCCGAGGTACTGGCTACGGGCCTATCACACCCCGACCCGAAGGGTGAGGGGTGATAGGCCCGTAGCCAGTACCAAGGGAAAAATGTTGGCCCTATTCCCGATATAAACTATGTAGTATTTGTTTTATTACACCTCACTGTGACTCTGGGGACGAGGTTGTAGGGAAACAGTTCAATCTATTTCCCTAGGGAAATAGTGCGCCGTAATTAATAGGAATCAGCCAATGAAATAGCATGATTATGTTCATGAATATTCATGAGGTGTAATAATTATTTCTGCAGCATTCTCAGAATGCTAAATTCCCCCATAAAATCCTTGTGCTAACACGTGTATATATTCTCTATCAGCACATGCAATGTCAATAAACGATGACAGAAATGCTAATCTGTATGTACTTACCCTCGTCACGTCATCCAAACGATTCCATAATTCCTGAAATCCAAAATACATAAAAATAAATTTATTACTGTGCATTCTACATAGTATCTGTAAAACAAAGTGGTAACAAAATGTTGCTTTTCTGAAAAATATTCTTTGAAATCAATTATAGTACAGCTACTTAAAGAGACACTGGCACATTTGAAAAATGGTGTGCCCTCAGATTTTTCAAAATTTAATATTTGCATGGTTATGAAGCTTTTGTACACATTAGTCCTCACCTGAAATGATTACAACCAAATCAGTGCCCTTATGGTTAAACGGAACGATTTTATAATTAAATGACTGCGGCGACATTAATTCAGAAGAGGATGGAAATGGCAATTAACACAAGAAAACACGTCAGAGTTGATTCCATGGCACGCACCCTGTTTGACCGGTCTGTGACCTTTGTGGTTTTTTAAAATATCAATTAGTACGAGTCTATGATATTCATGTAATAGAAACATTTGTTGATCAGAGTCACAGTAAACTTAAAGTTAGCCTACAAATAATTACCTGATGTCTTTAGCCTCTTATTAACCCTAACGCGGCCCAGACGCAATGCGGTGCAACGAAAACGTGGTACCGGTCGGAAAATGTTTCTCGTTGCATCTCGATCTCGGCCGTCAACAACTATTTTTGGTCGCGCAAATGACTCTCATAGGCCCTCATAGTGCATTTGGGCCGCCCCCCCCCCTTTCCCCCCCCCCCCCCCCCTCTTAACCGGGAAAATGACTCGATGTTTCTCGTTGCCTCGGGCCGTCTTTCGGAAAAATTGACGCGATGTTTCTCGTTGCACGGGGCCGTCTTTTTTCCGGAAAATGACGCGATGTTCCTCGTTGCATCTGGACGGTCATTCCCGTGAATAATATGGGATGCTTTCACTGTATTTCGGACGGTTTGCCTCATAGGCGCAATGCTTTTCATCCGCAGGTCCACTGTGTACAAATGCAGATAGACAATTTCGATATTGATGGTGATAGCGCCCTATTTTCGATAAGTCCGTTTATATTATGGCATAAGAACGCTTCATGACGTAACCGAGCATGACGTTATCATAATATCGCCACGCACGACGATGACGTAGCGTAAATAGCGCCACGCCACCGCTGGCGAACTATAAGCTACAGATTTTCATGCAGATCAGTGGGCATACCATCCATTTATTATTTCTTTATTTAGTTATTGAAGGATCCCTGTTCTCTTGCATTCGCACTCATGTTTCCTCTTGGCATCTGGGACGTCTTTCCCGAAAATGGCGCGATGTTCCCCTCGTTGCATTGGACGCTTCCGGGAAAATGACGCGTGTTTTTCGTTGCATCTGGGATTCTCCGGCAAAATGATTCATGTTTCTCGTTGCATCTGGGCCCTTTACGACTGTACGCTACTTTTCCTGTGCCGGGAAAACGCCGAGATGCAATGAAAACGCAAATTTGCTTGTTCTTTGTTGCATCTGGCCGTTAAAAATAAAAAGATTGCACTTGTTGCATTGGGGCCGTCGGTCGCAAAACTACCCGGTCCGGGTTAGGGTTAATTTCCCACAATCTGTTTTGGGGTATGCTATTTTTATTTATGTTAATCTATATCTTCTAATTGCCTAGACTCATCTTTGCTTATCAAACGTAAAATGTCATATTGTGTGAAAATGTGCCAGTGCCGCCCCCCCGCTTTAATGTATATTCAGCGGGAAATGCTATATATAGTGATTATAAGTGAATACAGACAACACTGTACATCCTGAAAATTGAAACAAACATTTTTTTCAAGGATGGAGGTACTCCCGGATTCCAGTATACAATATGTTGTTTGGAATTATATGAGGAATTTAGGTATTATAATAATGCATGATACTGAATTTTTATCCTATAATTTGACTGAATCTTGGTAGGACCTGACTCCTGGTTAAGATGTTTTGTTGAAATACCGTCCAAAGCATGTGTCTTACTGGATTTTTTTGCAAGGTGTTACCCCCCCCACCACCCCCCCCCCCCCCCCCCCCCCCCCACGCCAGGGCACTACTTGGGTATATTGGGGCATCTATCAATTGGTTGCTTGGAGGGAACATCATTGGTGATCAAATTAGAGATACTAAGGAATGGATGATATGGTTTACAACACCGAGATATAGAAGCCTATTTTTGTGATTGGCCATAAGGGTCTCTCATGTTATGTTCTGTACGAAAGCCAATCAGACGATTGTCAACATAGATGGTAGTGTCTCGCTGGCCTGAGGCTGGGAGCTTCTCAAAGAAACGAGAATACTGTCTGGTCTACTATTCATTAATTGTCGGAATGACTACTATTTCTCACTTTCATAAAACATACATTTTTTTATCGATGGATATGGATTTTAAATTTTTTTATTTAGGGTTGAATTCCTCAAATTGTCTTGCAAAAGTGCAACTAGTCTTTTGGCAATAGTCTAATGTCCTGGTACCAAAATACAGTCTACAGTTTTTTTGTTAGTTTGCATAGATTGGCCAAACCCAATTTCCATTTAGATAGATCTTTCTTAGGGCACTAATATACTAAGATGTTTAAAGAAATATTTTTGCCACACCCCGGTATTTTATGAATTTTAGGTACGGTTTTATTTTGATATCATGAATCAAAACCAATCCATTTTTTGGTCTGGAAAAACAAACGGCCACCAAAAAAGGTACCATTCCTATTTTACAAACAACAATACCTCATGCCAAAATGTTTATAAGCGCTATGATGAGATCTTGTGTATGCAGAAAAAGCAGCTACCTCAAATTGCATTCTACCTGTAAAATTTTAGATCTAATCTGAGATGAATTTCTTCCCATAGTTGTTCTGTATGAATGCGTTAAGGTACAGTCTTATATATGCCGCATTCTGCATGTATTTGTAAGTGAGCTTTGTTAATAATCCTTCTGTAAGGATTTGATGCATATGTTGACCTCCTGGCAACAATGGCTGCTTGCTTGTAGATTCTAAATAAAATTTGAAGCTTGTTGATTCAGTCTGATTAGGTTATACCACACTCACTACCACTTATGGACACCACCACATATGATGCATCCAGAGGATGTATTGAGTCAATCCCACAATGCACCAGTTTAGGAAATTTCACCTCATAGGGTCATGTTAGTCCACAAAAATCCTTTTTTGACACATAAAAGCTTGACTTTGATGCTCTTTGCCACAAGAATTTAGTACTATAGAATTTTTATGGCTGATCATGGGAATTTCCCTGTGGCACGTAAACTTTTTGGAACACTTTACACCACTAAGGGGGTACTGACTGTGTTTTTTAGTTCAGTACAGTATAAGGGCCTTGCAATGTATTATGGGATTGATTCAAAACACCCGCTGGATACATCTGTGATTGGCAATACAGGACACAATAAAATAGCTAGCCCTCTGCTGTGTAACATACCACATACGAAAAATATTTTTTTACCAACACAAAGACGAACAACAAACAAGACTACAACAAATACAATAAAAGATCTTTGCTATGTCATTGAAAAAGCTTTAATAGTAGCATCTTGTATCATTTTAGAGTAAAACGTTGATCAGTCTAAAAAAATTTTTTAAAAAAATCCGCCGACTGCCCCGATATTTTGGTTCGCCCAACACTTTTTTAATGCCTTATCAAGAAAAATACATCGGTCCTTGGACCGCTTGTGCCCCCTGCCGTCGCGGTTTGTATGATAGGTCTCATTTGACCTTTGACCTTGCATGTGACCCGTTTGACCTCTTACAATGAGGGACCCAATGCTGCACCTATATTCGTTTTGGTTCTAATTGAACTTCAACTTTCAATTTAGGTCATTTAGTTATTCATTTTCACTATCTTACAACTTGACCTCCATGAACCTTGATCCTCATTACCGAGATGAGGGATCCAATGTTTGACCTATGGTTCAGGTTTGTTCCAATTGAACTTCAACTTCAATTTAGGTCATTTTACATTTTCAGCCTATCTTACAACTTGACTCACATGATAATTTGACTTGGTATGTGACCTTTGACCTCATCAAGCAAATAGCGGGATCCAGTGTTGCATCTATGACTGAAGTTTGGTTTTAAATCCATCAAAGTATTTGGATATTACAAGGCAAATGTTAACCCTTTTTCCAACACAACAGACAACAACGACATCACAGCTACAGGGACAAAGTGAGCCCTAATGTGTATTCCTGCCTCAGGCGGCGACACAAAATGGACAGCCGCAACCCTTAAAATATGTACATTTTTTTTTTTTTTTTTTTTTTTTAAAATTTGATCATTTGTGGGTACTTTTTTAACAAGAAAAAGACAACTGAATTCTGTAAACACACACAAGCAATCAAAGCAAGCACACAAACAAACACACCACCCAAATGGCAGCTATTAGCACGACACCTTTATTCACACCAAAACCTTACAAATTTCCCCTTTGGTTAAGGAAATAATCACACACGTCTCCTTGTATGGTACCATGCACCAGCACTTGAAGTCACCATTTGAAGGAGAAACCTAATGCCCATCCAGCTATGCTAGTGTTCTTAAATCAAAAAGATTTCACTGATTTGCATTAAGAATTGTGATGATAGAAATACCTCTTCTCATCCACCAGGTACACAGTTCAATCTCTTGTATATATGAACCCCAAAATGTCCTTATGTGTTCTGGTATCATTACTGATATTTGAAAACCAGGAGGTAATTTTTAAATTCAACTGGTACTGGAACTATTGAACTATGTCCAGATTTGAGATTCATTCAGGCATATTACATATAACTTGGCCTTCTCACCTATCTGTATAATGTGCTCTATTCGCCTTAACGGTCCATGGCCCGATCGGCTATATCCTCGTCCCCCAGATTTTACCCGAAGTGGTTAACATTAACATTTTTGGTATCAGAGAAAGCTACGATTTTTCTCATTTACTCTGTGAAATCTGAGACCAAAGGATGATTGGTTTGGAGTTATGAGCGATGTGACCCCTTTTGGTCGACCAATATTATTGTACGAGCTCTATGGGCTTACAAAATCACGTTTTTAGCTCTCGCATCAAAACGGGTTGAAATATCGGTGCAAAACTTTACAGATGGGGCTTTGGAGTGATGGCCAATCTATCAAGATGAAAACGTCATATCCTTAAATCGGGCCATCCCCCTTTAAAGAACATGAAAAAAATTAGGTGTGAAGGGTATAATGTAATTATGCCTTTCATTCACTCACAGTGCCTGGCTGTGCATATTATATGATCATCGACAGGCCTGCATGATGTAGACACTTTGAACTACAAAATCCCATCTGCCAAGAGCACTGTTCATAGTGTGCATAGATTGAATCAAGAGAATATTTCAGTAGCTTCCCACAATGCATTGCTTCCAATGGAGGTTTTTGTACAGGTACTTATATGTGAATCGTTAGTGATGAAACATGGCTAAATTGACAGTACTGATCACAAACTTGCATTTTAAGAGTGTTTCATCTCTAACGATTCGCATCAATACCTGTACAAAAACCTCCATTGGAAGCAATGCATTGTGGGAAGCTACTGATATCTTCTCTTGATTGAATCCATGGATTCTTACCATGGAAGGCAATTTATTGAAAAACACAACACACATCTTCCAATGACATGCATAGTCATGCAGATACCATTAGTTTACATGCCTCAATCTTCTTAATATTGGAAATATGCAGTCAAACTTGCATAACCATGATACTAAATAGTCCAAATGCACTACAACATTTTTTAATGCTCAAAATCAGAAAAAAATTAAAGAGATATTGGAATTTGTACATGTATACAGTATTTAGCTACAATGTTATTTTTGACATAGAACAAAAGCAAGTAAGCAAGATATACACTCTCAACCTAGGAAAGCTTTGTTTTAAAGAGCTCTATCTTTTATGAATTATGATTTAATAAATGATGATTTAGACTTCCTGTCGTGCAAGACCAAAAGTCAAGCATGGTTTTTCTATGGGGACGATTGCGATAGCACAAGTTCAAAACAAAGGTTTGCGGTTTCTTTGTACGTCGTTTTGTTTAAAAAAAAAAACCTTAAAAATTGAAAAAAATCCCCCCCCCCCCCTTTTTCGGTAGGTGGCGTCGACCGATCCCGTGAAATTGAGAGAAAGTTGTATCCTCAAAAATCTCCTCCTGTCCACTTTAACGACACATCGTACTCAGAGTCAGAATATCAGTAATATACGCTATAGAAACAATAAAATTATGGATACAATCGAGTGGTTTCATGGAAAAAGGAATTATACTAACCATAAAAATAATTAAAATTGACTTTGCACTATTTTATCTGGAATGTACATGCATGGTTCAAAAAAGTGGGGGAATTTGAACTCCTTCCCCGGAAAGTTGGCCGATTGGAGGGAAACCTGGCCAGTTGGAAGGGGAAATTTTATACATTAGATATATTGGGAAATCGGTGAGCAGGGAATGATCTTCCCGGGAAATTTAACATTTTTTTCAACCCTGTGTGGATGTGTGTTAGAATGCGATAACGGTGGTAGAGTAAGTGTCCCATAACCTTCAAACTTGTGACGGTTTCATAAGTGTTATTTCCTATGGCATTAACGCAAACATTCGACTGTATCGCTAACAAGTTATACAATAGCGCAACTTCTGACTCCTTGACTCTAATGACCTTTGACCTTGGTATGTGACCTTCAAACCCTACCATGACATGTGCAATCTCTATGGTGCAATGGCTTGGAGACTTTCAGGATTGGGGGGCCCCTGTGCGCCTCGCGAGCGCGGAGCATAATGGCGCGAGGGGGGAAAACTTTGGAATTTGATGTTTTGGTTAAAAATTGCTTAGATTATTGGCGGTCTGAGGGTATTCATCCCCTCACCAAAAATTATGGGGTGCCAGCCCCCCATCCCCCCCTCCCCCCACCCGCTTCCTAAGCCTATGTGGTGCACCTATGACTAAGGTGTCCATCCACAGGCAATTTGAACAACTTGGCGGTTCTCAAACCACAAAGGTCCCCCGCTCGTCGCGGTAGTTAAAAGGAGGAAAATTAACATATAACTTAAAGATTGCAGGGAGGATTGTGATGGAAACCAGAGAGGCTCCTACCATAGCAGTTTCAATACCTTGGATGACCCCAGATGACCTTGAAAAATTCTGGTATCAATGTTGACTACACCCACCAAGTTTCATGACAATACAACCATTTGTAGTTGTTTTTGACCTTGGATGGCCCCACATGACCTTGAAATGAGCTTAAAAATTTTCAGCACTGAATGTGGACCACACCCACCAAGTTTCATGACCATACATGTACAACCATTTGCAGTGAATTGACCTCAGATGACCCCAGATGACCCAGAAATGACCTTGAAAAAAAGGCATAAAATGTTTCAGGTTTCATGACCATACAATCATGCATAAAGATTTAACCTTGGATGACCCCGCATGACCTTGAAATGATCTTCAAAATTTTCGGCACTGAATATTGACCGCACCCACCAAGTTTCATCATCCTACCACTTATTTAGGGATTTGACCTTGAATAACCACACGTGACCTTGAAATGACCTTCAAAATTTTCGGCACCGAATGTTGAGCACACCCACCAAGTTTCATTATCCTACCACAATTGACAAGGTTTAAAGCAATTTTTGACCACATTTGACCTTTGACCCATGACCCATCTCCGAACTCATCCCCCGCCTACTTAAGCGACATATATGGTGCAAAGATGGACACCTATACTTGCTTAGATCAAAAGATATCATGTTGACATGTAAATGATCTCAATTTAACCCTATTTTTTACCATATTTTTGACCTCATTTGGCCTTTGACCCATGACCCACTTCGGATCCCACCCAGCGTGTACTCGAGATACATTATGTTGCGAAGATGGCCACCCACACTTGCTTAATTCCAAAGATATCGCATGGGACACACACACGCACACGGACGGGGAGCATTTCTATAGTCCTCCTTCGCCAACTTGGCGGGGGACCAAAAAGGTTAAATAGGCACTGGCACATTTTCACAAAATATGAAATTTCTTCAATTTGCTCACAAATGATAGTCTAGGCCATTGGAAGAACAGAGATATATTTTACACATAAAAATAACATACACAAAAACAGATAGGAACATTATAAGAGGTAAGTAATTTGTAGGCCAACTTTAAGTTTGCCATAACTTTAATCAACAAATATGTTTATTACATGAATATCATAGACTCGTACTCATTGATATTAAAACCACAAAAGGTCACAGACTGGTCAAATGTGGGAAGCAAGTCTGGTGGTGTGTTTTCTTGTGTTAAATGCCATTTCCCTCCTCTGCTGATTAATGTCGCCAGGCGACATTAATTATAAAATTGTTCTGTTTACCCATAAGGGTGCTTATTTGGTCCTTATCATTTGAGGTGAGGGCTAATGTATATGAGCTTTGCAAACATGCAAAAATATCAATTTTGAAAAATCGTGAGGGTGCACAATTTTTCAAATGTGCCAGTGTCTCTCCGGGGAAGGTGACTGAAACTTTAACACATGCACGCACATGCGCATGCACGCACGCACACACACACATACACACGTACATACATATAAACACATATACATCCATACACACACACACACACAGTTGCCTCCATGCATTATAGTGCAGGCAACACAAAAATCAACCACCCCAGCAGTTGCTCCCTGTATAGAGTTTGAGTATTTTATTGTGTATTTTTTTTCAAGCCTTGTATTTTGATGTTGCAAATTGCCAGATGTCTTAGCTCTTAGTTGTATCTCTGAGCTTTTATATACCATTATAAAACTTGTGTATTCTGGAAATCATAAATTATACTCCAAAACCTTCAGGGAGTATATTTTCTAAATATACCAGTTGGTGAATGAATATGATTTTCACCAGTCATTTTCTTTCCGCCAGGGGGTTGAGTGCAAGAAAAAAATTAAAATACCCCTACCCCCCGGCACTGCCACTATCTCTCAGCTGTTTCTATTGAAGGCACACCCAGTATATGGCATGCTTAACTGCACTTACTGCTATCATGCATGTACGACAGACCCGTCCCGGGTAACAGGCTTTCGTTTAGGGGGTTACTTTACCCCTGATCCGTGCACTTCCATTCACGTCATAATTGCAGTCTTTAACTTTCTTTTTTTTATGGATGCACAACCGTTTAAGTGCATAGTAACAAACTGACAATTACTACAGTTTCATCAGATAAAAATGTAATAACCTGCTAGTTTCTACTGCTCCAAATGATTTGAATAGCGTGCAGCATAAGTTTCATTACTGGGGTGGCCTTGGCATCACTTCCGGTCCAACACAGCAAATTGGAAGCCTAGGCAATGCAGCCTGGGCAGGACATCCTTGGCAATGCAGCCTGGACAGTCTGGACAAGGCAGCCTGGGCAGGACACCCTGGGCAAAGCAACCTAGGCAGTACAGCATTGGCAATGTAGCACGAGCAGGAGGTGGCCTGGACAGCCTGGGCAGGACAGCCTTGGCAATGCAGCCCGGACAATCTGGGGAAAGCAGCTTGGACAGTCTGGGCAAGGCAGCCTGTATAGTCTGGGCAAGACAGCCTGGACAGGACAGCCTGGGCTAAGCAGCCTGCACAGGAGAGCATTGGCAAGGCAGCCTGGGCAGGACAGCCTGGGCAAGGCAGCCTGGGCAGGACAGCCTGGGCAAGGCAGCCTGGACAGGACAGCCTGGGCAAGGCAGCCTGGACAGGACAGCCTGGGCAAGGCAGCCTGGACAGGACAGCCTGGGCAAGGCAGCCTGGACAGGACAGCCTGGGCAAGGCAGCCTGGACAGGACAGCCTGGGCAAG
This sequence comes from Ophioderma brevispina, assembly GCA_023653785.1. Classification (NCBI taxonomy): domain Eukaryota; kingdom Metazoa; phylum Echinodermata; class Ophiuroidea; order Amphilepidida; family Ophiodermatidae; genus Ophioderma; species Ophioderma brevispina. The sequence goes on from JAMKCH010000066.1 coordinate 37,583, forward strand.
GCAGCCTGGACAGGAGGCAGACTGGACATCTTGGGCAAGGCAGACTGAGCAAGAGAGCTTGGGCAGGAAAGGCTTTTTATTGAAGTTATTTTTTACTGTAGTGTATTATTTGCTTTCACCTTTCTCCCTTCTTGTCTTGCTTGGTTGATTTAAGTCAGAGATTAACTGATAATGTTCATGACTTACCTTTGATTTAGGCCCTGGTACTTCTGTCTTCATAGATGGCCCATCAGGTTCATTTGGGACTAGTGTTTGTGCAGCAGCTACTGATGAACAATGAATACCTGAAAGGAAAATGGAAAACTTTGATATATAAGCTTATGAGAAACTTTTAAAATATTACAGGTTAGAACATGCAAGATACCCCTGGTAGTGAAATATAACAGGGTCAAAGGTCGCATAAGGAGTCACTGGAGGTCAAACTGTACAACAACAGATGATCTTTGGGTCAGTGATTATTTTGAATGAGTATGGAGTTATACAGTCACTATATACAAGGGAAAGTTTAAAAGGGTAAATCTTCCCCCCCCCCCGCACCCCTTTCCTCCTGAAAAATTTGGTGAATATTTCTGCACACGTGCTAATTTACAGTGAAAACAGCATAGGCATACTATACTAACAACTTTTAACATATGCTTGCCCCCCCAGGAAATATACATGCCCCTTTGCCCACCCCCCTGAAAAAAGCTGGTTACACCACTGGAGGCAAAGTGTTTTGTCTTGTCCCTAGAAATTAAAGGTGCAAGATTTCAAGCCATCCATATTTTCTGTGATATGTAGTAATTTCATATAGATTAGACACTCAATAGATTCTGTACCCTTTTAATTTAATACAGAAATAACTTAAAATGAAAACAAAAGGTGATTGCTTATGCTTATATTTCAAGAGAAAGCATAGCCTGAATTTTGTATTTGCTCATATAGGAAATGAGAAATTTCACAATTTGTACCAAAGAGACGGTTCTCAGCTTAAACCATTCAGGTGGGGATATTAGCTGATATTTCTGATAGAAAGCTTTACACCAGTGCAAAAATCAGAATTTTCACATTTTTAGGAACACCTGTTATTTGAAATCTCTTGTTGCACTTTTAATAGACTTTCAAATTCTTGCAATTTCCCAACTTTGCCATAAATTTGCCTTCCCCTCTTTCTTCTTTCTCCTCTCTCCCTCTTCTCCCTTTTCCTTCATTCTCTCTCCTCTTTTCCCCTTCTCAGTCCCCTTTCATTCTTTCTCCCTCTCCTCCCCTTCTTTTCTCCCCTTCTCATCCCCATTTTTCACTTCTCTGTCCCCATTTTAGTGCCCCTCCCCGCTGGTTATGCCACTGATTGGATAAATCTCATCTTTCCAACCACTCCCAATAAAGATAGCATGAATGCACTCTGCAACAAATGTGAGTACAAATTACCTTTCTTTTGAGGCTCAAAAGTTATGCCAAATTGGAATTTTTCCCACCCTTTAAACATGTAATTTCCAGAATTGCTTGCATCATTACTAAATCACAGTGCACATTTTTAGTGATTCTAGAAATATATTTAAAAACCATGACAAAAAGGTTAGAAGACTTCAGTAACACTGAGCTTGCTTGAGGAATTGTTATATTTCTAAATAAACAACTTAAGATAAATTAATCCTCTTAAACTAATGGTCACAAATTGGTCAGGCAATGAAATTCATTCAATTTAATTCAGAAAGTTCCTTTTTAAAATCTTGATTTCAAGTATACAGACCTTTCATCTCTTGCTGGTCAGTGTGTGCAAAGTTTAAATAAATATCCCCCGGGGTTATTTAATCAACTAGCATGGGACCCAGATGGTTTCAGGAGTCCAATCCCACATGCACCGTTTTGGAGGAGATTTCTCCTCAATAGGGTCATGTGATATCCCACAAAATCGTATTCATAGCACATCAAACACCATGACTTTAAAACACTCCTTTTAGACCCCAAAGCATTTTGGAATTTTTAGCATTATCATGGAATGTTTTGTGGGCCTCCAACTTACTTCTTATGGCAGTTCGGTAAATACATAATCTTGGTTTCTTAAATTGAAAAAAGTTGCGTAAATGTAACCAGTGTTTAAAAATTCTCAAGACGGAAAAAATATCGAAAGCATTGTTGGGCAAATTTATGGCCAACGTAGCATCCTTGCGTGTTCCTTTTCAGATGTCTGCGAGCACCGAAGTACCCAACAAAACTATCAATTTCTGTCTATAGGTTCTGTAGGTCAGACCAATTGTCATGATATATTCAAACAAAACATAGTTCGGAACCCTCGGATACAAACATCCATAGAATCCCTTGTTTTGGGATATTTTGAGATTTTAGTTTTCCTTTACGCACAACAGGAAAACACATTCTCTATGACGGACTGATAATGTTAGTCTCTAACGCAGTATCATTGATAATCTCTTTTCGCAGTCTGGTGAGACGAACTAACACCGTGAAATTATGAAGTTTAATTGATTTACCGAGTGCTTTATAATTATGGCAACTTCTTACAGGGCACCCCTCTATTAGCCAAAGTTTTCCACATATTTACAAGGAAAATTAATGTTCAAGATTTTTTTGTCAAGCTCAGTTATTAGGACCTTATACATTCCATAAAATATACATGTACATACAAATACACGAATTCCGAAAATATACAATTTTGATGTTAAAATTACCAAAATAGAGGCATTTTAATTTTTGCCTTTTTTGACATACAATACTAAAAGAAACGAGGCGGATTTTATTCCAGCCACGGCTTGGTCATTCGATCAAAATCGCCCCAATTTTGCTCTCCTCACTGACATCAAAGTTTGATGAAAAAAAACATCGTTTTTGAACTTGGAATATGGGGATTATTAGCTGACACTGGTCTATCTGATGGATTTAAATGAAAGTAATAAAAAATTAGAAAATACGTTTACCGAATGACCATTTTATGCTTTCATTTTCGTTGTGGTTTCTTTAATTATATTAATTGGACAAACACTGCCGATATAAGGTCCCACAACGACGTAAATTATGGGATGGTCATCACTTTGACGGTACCATTTGCCTGCGATGTGGATTTTTCGGAATCGTTTTTTGGAGTAAGCTATTGGCAGAAAATGTAAAATGGGTCCAAAATACTCAACCAATGTGGGACAATTTTCAACTTAGTTGTGATTATGTAAATCTACGTTTACTTAAGCTTTCATCCAACCAAATTTTCCCAAATATTCAGAAATCATGACATATTTCCTTTAATAAGGAGCAATGCAGGTTTTTCACTTCTTCAAAAAAAATTTGACTTTTGCAATTTCTAATTCATAGATCACAATTGCAAATTGCCTGTGGACCAATTGATATTTCCTCATCCCCTCTTAATCCACACAACTTAAAACGAAAACTGAAATGTTGGAAAATAAGCATAAATTTCTAACCGATCGGATTTTAAAAGATGCTAAAATCACAAATAAACCATTAAACAAACAGCATATACTTAACCATGTCGGAACACAAATACCAACCTTTAATTAATAATCATTTAGCTGTAATGGTATTTTGTGGAACACTTGACTAAATTGATTGCAATTCACCTAACTCTCACCAGAAAACACACATCTACAGTATGAATTACTTTATCACCGGTCCATGTGGGAGAGCGTGGTCTAGTGGTTAGGGTGCTTGCCTGTGGCGCAAATATACCAAAACAAAAATCCCGGGTTCGAATCCCGGTGGGGTCACTTGCTGGGATTTACTCGGGTGCTCAATTCTGGATTTAATCTGTATACGAGCTATTGATTAAATACAGAATACCGCTCTCCTCCATGGTTCACTTGGAATTGGGCAAATGAATCATGAAGCATCCCGTCCTTCCGAGGGGACGTTAAGCCGTCAGTCCCGTGTACAGAGAGTCACAACTGTACATGTACATCGCAGTCAGTGTCGAATAAGAGTAGGGTGTAAACCCCTGATTGTTCCCAATCCGCCCCCAGTCTCAAAAATGCGGGCCATGTTAGGAGCGTCGATGTATCAAGTAAGAATCACCCATTTCAGATCGTGCCTAAAAAAATTTCAGTTTCTGCTATATAACAACCACATCAAAACAAATACACTTTCTTAATACATTATCATAACATACAAACTCTCAATCTCCATAAAATAGCCAAGATATTGTAATAGTCAATAAAACTTTACTTTTTTGAAAGAAATATTTTGGCAAATCTAATTTACATGTTTCATGGATGGCCCTATTTTTGTTGTAAAACACTTAATGTTTTTAAATAGGACATTATACAATAAGATTAATTGCACTGGCTCAAAAAGCTAAACAGAGAACAAGTGTATAGCGCCCTCATCAGTGTTCGAAATAGTGGTAATCCGGTCGTCAAAATTTACCAAAACTTTAACCGGCTTGTAATCCAGCGGATGACCACATTCTGACATCCATAAATCACTTGAGTTTCAATCAAGGTTGACCCCAAATACCTTAAATGTTATATAAACAAGCTTCATTCAAATAACAATTTTTACACAAAAGTGGACACTTTGGGTGGTTCCCAGATGTTTTCTGGATGGTTCCTGGTGTTTTCGGTTCCTTTGTATTTCAATGGCTATTAAAGCATTGCCCTAACCCCAAATTGGCTCTGTTGGTCCAAAATTATCAAAATTATTATTTTGAAATAAGTGGACACTTTGGATTGATTCCCAGATTGTTTCTTGATGGTTTCCGGTGTTTTCGTCTCCTTTGTGATTCAATGGTCGATGAGAACACGGCCGGATTCTTACTCGCGTGGTAGCCTATACGGCAGCTACACCATTGTCTACCGCGGCAGCTAATGCACAGTACACACTGGGCTAAATTGCGAGGCGGTAGCTGCAAGATAGGGCTTACAAAGTACACAGTATTAGGCATACAACGTAATGTGGCACTCGCCGTACCACCCCAATGGATACCCTGAGTTGCCCAGCACTAGGGGAGAGAAGGTGGATGTTGAGTAGACAGTACCGGAGTAGACACGCAGCTACCAAGTAGCTACCCCTCGGTTACCACGCGGCCATTTTGAGAGTGGATGAAAAATTTCATGAAATGGGGCGCTATACACTCGGCTCCGTTTAGCATTTTTTGAACGTTTTTTAGGAAAATCATTACGAAATCAAATCGGGCATCATCAAAAACCCCCATAGTCCCGCACACAGGTGATAAAATTATGCAAATAATGCCAAAAAATATCAAAAAAACAAAATTGGCCATGAGAAATACTGCGCGCGCTGAGAGCGGTTTGAAACCACGTAGGACTCACGACAGTGCAGACAGCCGTTGTTGTTGTGTACACTATCCGTCTATGCGGCAAAAATAAACGGAATCCTGGCCGGCGATGTACGTCTAGTGGGTAGGTTAATCCATGGTATACTCGGTGGTAGCGGGTGGGTAATTACAATGAAGGAAATGGGCCGTGATGCCTGAACACGATCGTGTTTGGTTCAAACTTAAGCTCCCGTTTGTTTTCGGGTCCTTGGTGTTTCAATGGTTGATTGCAGAATTGCCTGGACATGATTCTGTTGTTTTTATTCAAAGTGGACACCTTGGTTGGTCAGACTGGTCTCAGATGGTTTCTGGGGTTTCCTGGTGTTTTTGGCTCCTGTTGTTATCAATGGTGTTGAGCAATTGCCTGCCTATGATTCAAATTGGACCCATTTGTCCAAAATGGTCAAAATACGATTTTTTAAAATTAGCTAAAAAATTGGACACTTTGGTTGGTTTCTTAATGGCTCACAGTGTTTTTAGCTCCTTTGTGTGTTAATGGTTGATGAAAATTGCCTGACCCTTGTCAACAGTTTTGGTTCAATCAAAATGGTCAAAATAATTACTTTTAAAGAAAAGTCTGGCCACTTTGGATGGTCGGATGGTTCTTTTGTTGTTTTTGGATCCTTTGTGTATCAAAACAAAGTGATTTGTTAATTTGACATCTAAAATGCAAAGGTCGATAACTAATTGAAACAATGAAAATTACAGATGACTAAAATTTATGGCGGATTAACCAAAATTTCAAACTTGGTAATCCGAAGGATGACTAAAATTGTCAAAATCAAAACAAAGTGATTTGTTAATTTGACATCTAAAATGCAAAGGTCGATAACTAATTGAAACAATGAAAATTACAGATGACTAAAATTTATGGTGGATTACCGAAATTTCTACCTTAGTAATCTGGTAGATTACCACATTATTTTTCTTATTTCTAACGCTGGCCCTCATTTCGTCCGCTATCAAAATGGCGTGCTAGTAACCATGGAGTAGCTACGTGGTGGCTGCGTGTCTACTCCGGTACTGTCTACACCATATCCACCTTCTCTCCACCTAGTGAACAACTACAGGAGTAGCCACTGGGATAGGTACAGCAGAGTAGCCATATCACTGGATACCTGATAACTGTACTTTGCAAGCCCTGTCTTGCAGCTATTACCTCGTAACTAGCCCAGTGTATACTGTGCAGTAGCTGCCACGGTGGACATGGTGTAACTGCCGTATAGGTTACCACGCAAGTAAGAAAACGACCGTGAAACCAAACACCAGTAACAGAGCACCCCTACAGAGTTACTCATGCATGCATCATGAGTACGTATTCACTGGTACTCTGTTACTTTGACCACAAATGTGCCAACATCCAAGCTTGCTTCCCCCCAACTACTTTTTAAACTTAAAAATAACATGTCGGGTTCTTCGAACCGCTAAATCCCCCTTGCGGGAGCGGTTTACAAATGTTTTTAAATATCAGCTGCAAATGTCATTACCTCTTGGGGTGGGGGGGTGAAAAAAAAAATTTTTTTTTCTTATTTTTTAACGCGCCAAGTCCGCGCATGCATACGCGCATGTCCGCGCATGCATAGTTGCGCACACATACGCGCATGGTCCCGCAGGTCTCGCATGCGAGCACATGCTTGTGCTGTCTGGCATGCATACACGCGCAGTCTCTCTCCGCATGTATACGTGCATGTACGCACGTCCGTGCATGCATAACGCACATGTTGCACACGTCCACTCATGCATACCGCAATGTGCGAAAAAAAACCGTGTCCGGCATGCCATACGCACCACGTGCCGTCTGCACATGGTACACACTCATATGTGCGCACGTCTGCTCATTCATACGCACACATGTTGGGCGCACGTCATCACATGCTACGCGCATGTTGCGCATGCATACCCACACATTGCGCAGGCACGTGCGCCCATATGCACATGGCATTAGCGCATGTGCGCATGTCTGCCATGCATACGCACACGTGCGCACATCAAGCGCATGCATACCGCACACGTGCGCACATCAGCGCATGCATACCCTCATGTGTCATAGGTCTGCGCATGCATACGCACATTTGCTCACATCTGCTCATGCATACGTGCCTGTGTCACGTCCGCGCATGCATACGTGGACATGTGTGCCGTCCGCCATGCATACGCGCATGTGCACATGTCCGCGCATGCATATGCCTGTACGCACGTCGCGCAGCATACACGCAGTTACGCCAGGTTTCGCGCAGCATATGCACTTACCACTCAGCGCTGCATACGTGCATGTGCGAATGTCCACGCATGCATACGCGCATGTCAAACGTCCGCGCAATTCTACGCGCATGCTCGCATAACCTGCATTTGCGCACTTCTCGCATGCCATCGTGTATTATATGTGCCTGCCACAAAACCCCTTAGCCCAGACAACCCCCTTAAAAAACCTACGTACACCCCCATGTGCAAATCCGCGCAATGCATACGCCATGCGCTCATGCGCGTGCATGTGTGCACGTCTTCGCATGCATAGCGCGTATTATGTGCCAACAAAACCCCTTAAACCCAAAAACCCCCCTAAAAACCCCAAATCCCCTTAACCCAAACAACCCCCTTAACCCTGGGACAACCCCCTTAAACTCGTGAAACCACCTTAAACTACAACAAGCCCCCTTAAGCCCAGACAACCCCCCCTTAAACCCGGACAACCCCCTTTAAACAAACCCGACAACCCACCTTAAACCCCCACAATCCCCTTAACCCAACAATCCCCCTTAACCCCAACATCCCACCTTAAAACAACCCACCATCCCCTTAAACCCAACAATCCCATCCCCCCAGGCTCCAAAAAACTAATGGCACCAACCTAAGCAATTTGCCTTAGGTGCCCCTACCATTTGCCTGGGTGCCCTAAAAAAATTGCTATTTTTTAACATTAATGCCTGGTGCCCTTGTTAAAATTGGGCAAAAGTGCCTTGCCTGCCCTCATTCGTTATTTTTGAGCCTGTCCACCCTTAAACAATAAACCCAACAACCCCTCTTAACGCTGGACAACCCCCCTTAAACCCGATCAACCCCCCTTAAAGCCACAACGCCCTAAACCCCGGACCCGCCCCCTTAAAACCCGGACAACCCCCTTTAAACCCGACAACCCACCTTAAACCTAATCAGCGCGCGAGAGTACATATTCCCACCCCTCCATCAAGTTTCATCCAAAACAAGAATTATGGATCTTCAGATATTTTGTTCAACAATTTTTTTGGTGAAAATCCCCAAATTAGCTCCATAAATAGGCAAATTAGCTATTTAATTAGCAAAATCAGTGCCACAAACCTAATCAGCAACGAGAGTACATGATTCCCACCCCTCCACCAGTTCATCAAATCGGACTTATGGATCTTCAGATAGTTTGTTCACAACTTTTTTGGGGCAACAATTACCTCCAAATTAACTCACTAAGTATCAAATTAGGTACCCTAATTAGCATAATGCCATGCCCATAATCTCAATCAGATGAAGGGCATGGCAGTCCGATCCCCCACCAAGTTACATAATCACACCATAACCCTTATGGGTCCTCAATGTTTATCGCTTTCACAAGATTGTGTTGGACGCCGAGCCGCCCCGCCGACGCCTTGGACTGATAGCATAAATCCCCCTCTGTTTTCAAGTCCAGGGGGATAAAAACGCAACGGCAAGTTGGGATTGTGTCCAGGCCCTATGTCCATTACTGTGTAACAAAAAAATGTTACACACTAGTGCAAAATGCCAAAAAAAAAGGCACCAATATGTATACTCTCAACACAACATTTTATTCCTTACATGTAAACTGTATATAAGTTACATTTTTGGAAGCTTATACTGCAAGGATGTTAGATATGGCCAAAGACAGACATATTCAGGTGGGTAAAATCCTATAGGTGTAACATAAGAAAAAAATACATCTTTTGGGGGGGGGGGTCATTTTATATACCTTGGTCAATTTTTTCCTTCCCAACTGGTGCAGGTCAAACAGATGTTGGATTGAAAGACATGACAAGGCCTCTCCAAAAAATAATAAAGAGATAACAATGTTGTTTCTGTTTTGAACATACATGGTGGCCACTTCACTTATACTTTTGACAAAAAGGTCATTTGTGAAGATTCACTTTTTTTTTTTTTATTTAAGACTCTAATCCTATATTTCTTTCAAGAGAATACATAGGATATGGTTTTCTGTCCAAAGTATGATCAAATAGGCAGTATCCGGGTGATTCCATGTTATCTATACATGGTGGTGATCCATGTATTATAAAGGGTCAATAGGCCAATTATTTAATGTCGCCCTGTATATCACCATTTTGAAAGCAAAGATGACAAAGCTAATAATGTAACTTAACGAGTGTACAAGGGACCATTTTCTTACTTATAGAATGAATTTGGTATTCCCATAGCTTACTAAACTTTTTGACATTTACGAACTTCATACGAATAAATGCAAACATACTCGGGTCCCTCGACCGCCTGTGTCGCTGCCGTCACGGTTTGTATGAATAGCTCAATTTGACCTTTGAACTTGGCATGTGAACCTTTGACCTCATTAAAAAGTGATGGACCCATGGTGCACCTAATGACCAAGTTTTGGTTCCAATGAACTTAAACTTTTCAATTTAGGGTCAATTTAACATTTTTCATTCAGAGTCCTATCTTACAATGACCTCACATGACCTTTGGACTTGGTATGTGACCTTTGACCTCATTGTAACATATGGGGGGGGAAAATCCAATGTTTGCACTTGGTTCAAGTTTGGTTCCAATTGAACTTCAACTTTCAATTTAGGTCATTTTACATTTTCAGCCTATTCTTACAACTTGACCTCACATGACCTTTGACCTTGGTATGTGACCTTTGACCTCATCAGCAAATGCGGGATCCCATGTTGCAACTACGACTGAAGTTTGGTTTTAAATATCCATCACAGTATGTGCGGATATTACAAGCACATGTTAACCCTTTCACAACAACACATCAACAACAGACTACAGGGGCCAACTTGATCCCGATGTGCTCAAAAAAAAACACACTGCTTAAGGTCGGCGACAACACAAAATCAAATGATATGGCGGCTATTTAGCTATGTCTTCAGGTTTGAACCCTAGTACATTTGTATTGGTTTTCATGAATCATAGCTATTCCTATACCCTTTAAATCACATGCTTTAGTTTGATACTTCCAACCTTTCTTGTTTGACTTGAGGGCATACCTCATAAAATTCTCATTTGGACTCCATACAGGTCCACCCAAATGCCACACACTTTTTGGTTTAAATATGACGTTTTGGTCATGAAATTAAATTAATTTAATGCTTCATTAGGTAATTACCTTTTTATGTAAGGGATACCAATGTATGCTTAAGAAGAAATTAATGAAATAATTACAATCAGTTAATTCCAAGTTTCTTCTTTCTACCATCTCTACCCACCCCACCCACCTCGTTTTGGGGGGATCTATTTTGGCCAGAACATGCGAAAATTCCCCCAAAAGTGTCAAAATCTGTACTCCATTAACACTCTAATTTTACTATTAATTAATTACTTAATGAACCCTAGCTTGTATCATGAGTTAGATCTATTATTCAGGACAGTGTATGTGCAATTTGAGCACCACATGTGTTTCACTTCTCCTATTTATTTAATTTATAGGTGACCCATTTTCATGCATTTTGGTGTAATGTCTATGGTTACCTTACCCCCCCCCGCCCCCCCCCCCTTTCCCCCGTTTACCTATCTGAAGGTTTTCGACCGCCACTCTCATAATACTAATCCAATAGGGCTAAAAATGGGTTTTATCTTGAAGAGCAGCTCTATAATACATAGACATCAAAATCTTTGAACAGAGTCAAAAAGTTTTACGAATAAATTAAATTAAACTTTAAAAAAAGTTGAAGTGTAACAGATCCCCCATTTTAGTGTCACCCCCAGTTTCCTGACATAGGACCAGCACCAAAAATCATTATCGTTTGCAACTACATCCTTGATCATCATGCCTGTCACCCACGAACACACTTTTAAATACCGACACTCAACAATATTTAAACAGTAGTCTAGGTTTGGCCTCCGGGCACCGCTACTCCATTGCCATACACACACGCAAAAGAACCCTCAAACCACCAACAAAACAAAATAATGCGGGCCCTCGGGCCCGTAGCCCCTGAAATCAATGCGGGCCCGCTGAAAACTGCACACTAAGGGCCCGTTTGGCCCGTGAAAATTATGGTTACTTTGTCAAAAATTATCATTAGTGTACCTATCAGATGATCAAACTAACTTTGTCACCAATAAAAATGTTTAATTTTTTAAAAAATTGGGTTCGCTATTCAGAATTCCGATTATTGCCGAAAATCGAAGAGTTAATGACATTTTCGCACCTGAATCTATGCTATGCAAGTTGATTATCTTTGTGGTAGCAATCGAACAGCACGGATAGTCGACATTTATCTAATAAACCATTGGTAACAGAATTGCAAACTTCATTTAGTTTAAGAGGACTTAATCGCCTAGGTAAGGGCGCCCCTTCGTAGTGCAGTCCATTCTAACAGGTCACCGTATAGGCGTGTACACAACCTCACATAGGACTTATATATTTGTAGTGATGAAAACAACAGGCCAACATCAGCCAAAACGGAAACCAACACAGACGGAACCATTTTAACTGTTTGCCCATTATTTTTAAAGCTCAAATTAGTAAAAGCTGAACTATTCAAATACCCATAACTTATTAAAATTTTGTGTCAATGTGTGAATTAAAGTAATCGCGGTTTATCGATTGATTTAGTAAGATAGATTCTTATGCCTTCCCGAAGCCGAAGGTTGTCCGAATTCTGCACATTGGCAAACTTTAAGTACATGTGAATTTATACACATATTTTTTCCATTGCAGAATTTTGAAATTGTGTGATGAAATGGTGAATTACCTCATCTGATTCTGGCCAGAGCTAGGCCCAGGGTTTACTCTATCATGTCTATTGCTAGTCCGCATTCCCAAAAGTAAATTATTAGATTGGGCAGGTGGGCGCTGACCTGAGGTTGGAGCAGCAACTGCTATCCAGACACTTGCGGAGCAGGATTTTGAAAATGTCAAAATACCGGGGAGCTGAAAGGCTGTACTTGTCCAAAATAGCTCAAAATGGGCTGATTTTGGCAAGAATTTGTCAGACTTACCGGGAGGGCGCGCGCCCCCTCCCGAGATCCCGCGCCTGAAACAATGGCTATTTCCTATGGCTTTAGTTGGAATTTTTCATGGTGAAAGCGAGGGAATATACGTCTGCACCAACTGTTGGGATGTGACAAAGTTACAACTTTTTCTAATTTAAAAAAACAACAATGATTCGGTCGGTCATGTTTTCGCAAGTTTAGAGTTAATTTATTATTTTTTTGCTCTAACTTGCTAAACCAAGTAATATTATAATTTATTAACAGTTGAACCCATCCTAAACCCATCCTAACCACAACATCCCTTTGTTTAAAATTGCAGAAAATTTAAAATTGATGTTAATCTTGTTCGTGCCCATGAAAAATGGCGAGGGCCCTAAAGATTGAGAGCAAGGGCCCCAAATGGCCCTGGGCCTTTTTTCTGATTTCAAATTCAATCACTGGAGCATGTCCGTGCTAATTACGACGTCACACCACCTGCAAAAACCATGCATATGCATGTCGGGTGATCTATTCCAATGGTGGTCGTGCATTACAATCATTGGAAATCCAGCGTCCGTGACACGAGGTTGCGAGAGTCCATGTGAATTGAAATGTAAAACACGAACGATCGAAACTAGGCACACGGTATAAATTGAAACTATGTAATGGATTGGAAATGTTTTGAGCGTGTGGTTTTCATTGTGCATATCAGCAATGGTCAGTAGCATTAAAGACGATGTCAGAACTAAACACTGACATTTTCGCTAATATGGACTTTGATCTAATTGCAACACAAATTGACTAAGTGGCTATGAAATTATTAGATCAATGGGAATAAAGGTAATTGGATAATTTGACTCAGGTGCAAGCTTTCTGTGCTTTGTATAGCGCTATACAGGTGACCCAACCAAGGTTAATTATATAAGCAGTGACGCGGTTTTCATTGGTTATGATGTTTGTTAAAGAGTTCGTTTGTGTCACCCACAGAACAACTCTCTAACATGTGCATAAATGAGATCTAAACTTGTAATGTACCATTATTGGATGACCTTTAAACACCAATGCCTTCTGTTATTAAATAAAAACTGTTGTAAAACATACAAGAATACAAAAAGGAAGGTGCCAATTATATAAAAAAAAAAAAAAAAAAAAAAAAAAAAAAAAGAGAAAAAAAAAAAAAGAAAAAAAAACAACAAAAACAACAAAAAACAAACACAAAACAACAGTGACAACCCCTACAAAACAAACAAAAAAAACACCACCCCCCCCTCCCCCCCCCCCCCCCCCTCCCCCCCCCCCCCCCCCCCCCCCCCCCCCCCCCTCCCCCCCCCCCCCCCCCTCCCCCCCGCCGCCTCGGCCCCCCCCGCCCCTCCCGCCCCCCCCAGCCCCCACGCCCCCCCCCCGCCCCTCCCCCGCCCCCCCCCCCCGACCCCCTCCCCCCCCCCCTCCCCCCCCCCCCCCCCCCCCCCCCCCCCAATCAGCCCCCCCTTCCCTCCCTCCCTCCCCCCCCCCCCTGCGCGCCCCACCTTCCCCCCGCCCCCCCCCCTCCAATCCCTCCCCCCCCTCTCCTCGCTCCCCCGCCCCACTACGCCCCTCGCCCGCCCCCCCCCCACCACCCCCCCCCCCCCCGACCCCTCGGCCCCCCCCCATCCCCCCCCCCCCCCCCCCCTGTACCGCCCCCTCAGCCCTCCCTCGCGCCCCCCCCCCCCCCCCCCCCGGCCTCCTACGGCCCAGTACAGTTTCCCTCCCCCCCCCCCAGGACCCCCCACCCCCCCCGGCCGCGCCCCAGGCCCCCTGCCCCCCCGCCCACCCCCGCCCGCCAGACTCCCCCCACCCCTCCCCCGCCAGACCCACGCAAACCCCACCCACTTAACCGACCCCCCCCACGGGTACCAAGGGGGCCCGCCGCCCCCGCCCCGGGCCCCGCCCCCCGAAGGCGCGCCCGTTCCCCACCCGCACTCCGCCCACGCCGCTGCGCCCGGAGCCCCCCCCCCCAGCCCCCCCCCCCACCTCTGTCCCACCCCCCCTCTCCGACCTCCCCCTTCCCACCGCCCAGCCTGCCCCCACCTCCAATGAAGCAGGGCATGGTGTATACTTCCATTTGTGCAGCGTAAAATACATTAAAGATGTTTACGATAATGCTTCCCCTTGAGCTAAGATGAGAATTGCTCTACTTGCAAAATTGATAATAATTGTCTGCTTGTATTTGCCATGGTACCCAAATATACTAACTGCTACAACCCTTAAGAGAAAATTCAATACAAAGTATCTAGCAGAAGCCCTTAATATAATAAACCAAGATAGTGAAATACCACACTGTCTGTAATTTTTGTCAGTGGGTCACAAAATGGCAACACTGGATCAATTTACTTAGGTCTATTCACACAGTGATTTATAGGTGTGGCCAGTCTATTAGTACATGCAATCATGATTGTGTTAGAAAATTGAGGGCGGCCCAGTCACTGAAATTGGCCTAGTCAAGCCTCTACTCAGATTGCCAAAGTATGCTTCTCTAAATTTTCCTTTCCTGCAGATACAAGACCCGTAAAAATACGATGAGGAGGCACTTTTTTTTTGACATCGATCGAAGTATTCAATTCGCTGTAGAAGTGCACGTAATCAGGGTTTATTATATTGCGGGAATTCAAACCTGGCAGTGGATAAAGCATGGCCATTGCCCGCAATTTATTTTGACATATTGCTTCGGGAAAATAAGACCCATTACATAGCACTTCTGCAGCAAAAGTTAAAGACTGCATCATGAGTCCATGTAGATTCTGTCAATTCTATGTCACTTATTTTTGTTTTATCCACCCCTGAACGATCCAGGAGAGCACCCCTGGGGAATTGAATGCACTAGGATGTACTGATGTTTATATTAATTTTACAATACCCTTAAAAATTAAGCTTTCGGGGGTAGTACATGCCACCTAAAGCACAGCCTATAAAAACGGCGTCAACTTCCCTTCCGGGATGCCTGAAAAGACTAACGGTAGGAGGGTGCTATTACGCATATCGAACCAACGGTTACACACAGAATTTGACTAAAGACTAGGCCACGAATATTTAAATCTAATTACGTTATTGGAAATTGCAGCACTATTTTGCAGCACGGTTAAAACCTAACCCGGACCGGGTCGTTTTTGCCGGGCGACGGCCCAAATGCAACGAGGGGCAATTTATTTTTATTTTTAAACGGCCCAGATGCAACGAAGTCCAAAGTTTGCGTTTTCTGCATCTTTTCGGCCGTTTTTTCTTTCCCGGCACAGGAATAAGTAGCGTAAAGTCCATACCGGCCCAGTATCAACGAAAATCGCGTCATTTTCCCGGAATAAGCGCCCAAATGCACGAAAAACATCGCGTCATTTTCCCGGAAGACGGCCCAGATGCAACTAAAACATCGAGCGCCATTTACCGTAAAGACGTCCCTAAATGCAACCTAGAGGACATCGCTTGCGAATGCATAAAAACAGTGTACTAAATAAAACAAACAATAAATATAAATAATGGGATGCGTACTGCACGCTGATCTGCATGAAATTTTGTAGCTTATAAGTTCTCCAGTCGTGAGTGGCGCTATTACCTACATCATAGTCGTGCTGGCGCTATTTATTGCTACTTCATTCTCGGTTTCCGTCATGAATACGTTTTAATTGCATAATTAAAAAATAGCTTATCGAAAATGGTGCGCTATCACCATCGAACGAAATTGTCTAGGCAGTTGTACACGGTGTCACCCACCCGCCTGATTAAAGCATTGCGCCTCTGCGGGCAAACGTCCCCTAAATGCAGTTGAAAGCATCGCATTCATTTCCAGTCCAATACGGCCCAAATGCAACGAAAAACAACGCGCGTCAGTTTCCTGGAAGACGGCCCCGATGCACCGAAAAACATCGGGTCATTTTCCCGCAAGACGGCCAGGTGCAACGAAAACAATCGCGTCATTTTCCGGTAATGACGGCCCAGATGCAATGAATGCGCAATGCTAGTCATTTGCGCGACAAAAAATATTGTTGACGGCCCAGAGCAAACTGAAAAACATTTTTCCGCCGACCGGTACCGCGGACGTTTTCGTTGGCTCCTCATTGCCCTCTCGTCCATGGGTAGGGTTAATCCACTACCCCTGACGGATTTTTTTGAAAACTATTTTTCCAACTTATCATGCTATTACTGAAAGGAGAAAGGAACCTCTCTAGTCTATTTCAACTAAGGTTGAAGAGGAGATTTTGTAATGTACTGAGACCGAGCCTGCCATAGTAAAATGCAATGTACAGTTCCACAAATTAACGCTTGGAAATCCCCATGCCCAAATCGAGCAGTTGTGTCCTACCACCCCCCCCCCCCCCCCACAACAACTAGAACTACAAAAATCATTTAAATAAAAATGTTTTTTTTTTTTTTTAAGTTTTTTGAAATTGTGAAATTGCGGTTTGTTTTTTTTTGTGGTATATTTTGCTGACTTGGGTAATTAAATAAAACGCGACTTTGTTTTTAAAACAGTGTTGGGAGAAAAGGTAAAAAGTTCGGGAGAAAATGACCTTAGAAACTATCATTTCCCACTGTGTTCATAATGAATAAATTTGATAACTTGGGTCACAGAGTGATTGATTGCATAGAAAAATGGTTTTCTTGGTCCATGAGATAATAATTTCACTCTTGATATAAAACTGCACCTAAATAGCGGCCTTATTTTAAATTGAAATGAATTGTGCTGGTGTGGGATGGGAATACTTCATTTTCATATCAACACTTTATTAAACCCATGTGGGTTTAAAGGTGGTGTTGTTCCAATTTTGTTCATATTGTTTTTTCTACTCAATACTCATGCCATCCATTCCAACATCCCCTTGAAGAATAGGGGAACAGTCCAAAATTTGCACCCCTCATTTCTGACAGTATGGTCCCTAATGAATGAAAAACACAAGAAAATCAATTTTACTACACAAAAATGGAATGCTTGGGAAACTGCTCACTGACATACCACCACTATTACCCAAAATTTAACAAAATATTTAAGGTACATTCCGATGCCAGCACATTCTGTTTTATTCATTAAAGGTGGTTGTTCCAATTTATGTTCTTGTGTTCTCTACCTGATATGAGAGCCTGGCAAGTTGTCACATACACGCCATCAAGTACCGTGGGAAAACAAATTTGCGGTTTTGATGGTAGACGCAATAATGTAAGTTGCAAAGCCCTATTCAATACTGTGCTAATAAAGTGGTTAACCACTAAAACGGCGGTTTTTTGTTTATCTTGGGAATGAAATGGATTCGAGGGCTCACATTTCAGGGCGACAATGAGAAAAATACGGCCTTTCAACTGATATCAAAATCGATACTACTTCCGGGTAAATCAGGTGGGTCCCAAAGACGATCGGAACACGCCCCTTTAATCACTAGATATCCTTGAGAAAAGCTTATTCTCGAAATCTGAGCTGATCCCGATCTTGCGGTTTGGACAGAAAATACAAAATTGCGAATTTCTTACAGATACGACCAAATTTGCACATAAGATTGGGAACACATGGATTACTTAGGCTAACGATTCACATGATATAAAAACTCAACATTTTTTAGGTAAGTCGGGGGGACGAGGCTGTGGATCACGAAATGCCCCTTTAAAGGTGCTTGTTCCGATTTATATCTAATGGATTGTGTTCTCAACTTGATATGAGAGCCTGGCACTTGCAAATACGCCCCATAAAGTACCGTAGGAAACAAACTTGCGGTTTTGATGGTAGAAGCAATAATGCATAATTATTCCAAAGCCCTAGATTCAATACTGTGCTAATTGATGGTTAACCATAAAACAGTGTTTTTTTTTGTCTATATCTTTTGGGAATGTAATGGATTTGAGGGCTCAAATTTCAGGAAGACAATGAGAATACGGTCTTTCATCTGATATCAAAATCCATACTACTTCCGGATAAATCAGGGGGGGTCCTAAAGACGATCGGAACACGCACCTTTAATGCATGAAAGTGATGAATATATAAAAAAAACGCAATCAGAGAAGGCTAGTAATGAAAAAATCTTTTCAGAATCTCCTTTCTTTCTTGAGATTGTCCTTCAAACCTTGGCATGCTCTTTTGTTTCTGGTCATCGCTATCGATCACGTCGTGACGCGTTACGGTGCCGTGCGCGACCAACTGGCAACACAAAGATCACCATTAGTAGCCAAGTGGTCGTAACACATGTATATGCTTCATACATGCAGTCGGCAAGTTTTCATCGCACACCAATTTCAAATACCCCTACCTGGGACACAATGCAAACTGTTCTTGGTGCAATTTTTGGTCATGTTTTCTATTTTAACACTTCAAAGTTAAATTTATGGTTGTATCTTCCGTGTTCCCCCATGATGAACCTAGTCTACTCTTAGCATCCCAAAATGATCCAAGTTTTCAGTGCTCTCTAATGAAAATGCCGATTCCGACAGCGCTTTTGTGATTTAACCGGTGTAAAACATCACAACTAGGATTTGCATGCAGTCTTGGACCATATTAAAGGGATTAGCAGCGATTTGCTAATATGAAACATCGAAAAAATCATCAAAATTCATATTTTTATATTTTTGTTACTGGCATGGATATGGGAACATAACCTGCAAGCAAGTGGTTGGCTTGAAATCCGTGTATCAAAGACAAGGCAGTACTTTTTATCTGATTTGTAATTTCTATACGTGCATATCAAAATTCCGACTTGAGAGCAAAAAAGCCTTTGCCGGTGAATATCACAGATTTTCAGCGTGATTTTGTGCATCATGATCAATACAGTTTGACCTCAAACACAAACATTATTGATCTTTGTTTATTCTGTACTGGTTTAAACCACAATCAGCTCTTTAGTGCAGATTTTGAGACGTCGTCGCTACATATTTGCGGGAGACGGTATGACAAATTTCCTCAAATACTTCTTTTCACTATTTGATGTTTTTTCTTAATTTAAAGAGCTGTTGTATGGAACTGTACACACTTATCCCTGATTTATAAGTTAAAAACATGCATTTCCACATGTTTTCGACTCTCTCGCATTATCGCTGCATATCCCTTTAACCTTGGGTTAATAGTATGATTAATGGCAAGAATGACCTTTTCAATCCATGTTATTACACATGCTGCTAACCATGAGAAGATATCAGTAGCTTCCCATAACGCATTGCTTCCAATGGAGGTTTTTGTACAGGTACTGATTTGGTTAATAAATTAACAGTATTGATCACAATATGCATTTTAAGAATGTTTCATCTCTAACGATTCACATGACTACCTGTCCAAAAATCTCCATTGGAAGCAATGCATTGTGGGAACATACAGATTTTCTCTTGCGCTAACCATTCAAAATGGCTTCATATTGACAAAAAACAATGACCTAAGATCAGCCAGAGAAAATAATGGTCATGCCGGTGTCATCTAGAAAAAAAATTTTTATTCGAATAAAATAAATGGCGTTGGAATTTAGTGGTTCTATTTGTCTTTTCAGAGCTTGAGGAAAGAATGTTGTATAGAATTTTGTATTGTGCCAGCACCCAGGAATTGCGGCCAGGCTTAGAATTACAATTTAGAATTACATGCACCGTGCATGGAACTTCAAAAATACATGCAATGTAAAAGTTACATGCAAGGCTATGTAAACATGGATTGGTGCTAGTTGCCTAACCTGTATTCACATCAGATTCTGGTACCACACAAGAAGCTTTTAGACTAGGGTGCATCAGATGCCGCCTAATTCAATCAATTATCTTGTCCTAGTCTTAAAGTGTGCCACTTGTCAAAAATAATAACCTCCCCAAATTAAAATTCTTCGGATGTCAGCCAAGGGGGCTCCAGGAGCTTAAAGTTTTGTACACCCAAAGTCAATAGCTGTTTTGTGTTTTTGGAAAAAACACAAAAAGATTGTAATCATCATGTGTGATTTGGTCATAAATTTCTCCAAGATGTACTTTTTATGGTTAGGCAAAAAATTTTCCAAGAAGTACCAACAAACTCCTTCATTGGCCAGAAAACACATTTTTTAATAATTTATTTCAGTGGAGTCAAGGCATACACTGAATAGCCAAACATATAGCTGTGAAAGTTAGTTGAAGGACAGTGTATTGTTGTATGTTCAAGCCTTTATAACAAACCAGGTTACATAAGCATATCAATAGTTGTAAAATGGTACTGGGATGTTTTCTTGCATGTGGCAATAATAGCAGGCAATTCTTTTGTCCTCACAATTTATGTCAACCATGGGAAAGCAGAGGGCATTCTTTTAAATAGTAGATAACTCTGGTAAGTAGAGTGTTGATTATGTAACTAGCTATAAAGGCTTGACTTACAACAATACACTGTCCTTAAAGAACCTCAGTATACATAGTCACAAGCTTATCTGGGTCATGTTGTGGTTTATTCTGTGTATTGCCTTGCCTCCACTGAAATTAATTTAATATAATAGGGATATTTTTTGGCATTGAGGATGTCCTTGTTTTGTATTTGTTGGAAAATTGTTTACCTAGCCTCATAATACACTTCTTGGAGGATTTCTGACCAAATCACCGATAACAGTCATCATGTTTTTATGTTTTGTCAAAAAACATCAAAACATCCTATTGACTTTGTGTACAAAACTTTAAGCTCATGGTGGCCCCCCTTGCCGTCATTCCGAAGGAATTTTAAATTTGGTGGACTCGGTTATTATTTTGACAAGTATAGATACCCTAACATTGTTAAAAAGACAAAAAAAGAAAATTGTTGACATGTAGGGGCATCTGAGCACCTATTTTAGACTATTGACAGTTGGCTCAAATTTCATAATTTCAGCATTCAATGACTTCCTATGAAATAAGCTATTTTTTTTTTTAAATGGCAGTTTAAATTTACATGCACACGTGCACGCAGGATACAAAAAAGTTACATGCACAGAGAGAAAGCTACATGCACCTGTGCATTTGTTCGAAATATCTAACCGTAAATGGACCCCATTTACGGTTAGAAGGGCTATGTAGTCTAGAATGGGCGGCGAGCACATGGCCTAATCAAAACATAATTTGCATAACAGTACCGAAATCATGAATGAAATTTCCCGGCTTAACCGCAACATAATGTTGAATTGACTATACAATGGCTTCTGACCTTAATTAGTTCATATCTGGTGGATTCCGGTGAAAATTGTCACATTTTGACCGCACTTTGGTGTGTGATCAACACAGACAAAATAACACTGCGACATGTGCGAGTGTTCATTAATGGCATTGTTTCTATATTTAATTTGCTTTTGCTATCAGATTTGCTCTCTGTGGTTCTGTTAGCCATGCCAATAATCCCGTAGAAAGGCACACTTTCTTCATAAGCGTGTAAGCACTTCACATTTCATTCATCTGTACTGTTATCAACGCTGATTGGTAATTTCAGCTATTTGAGATCCAATTTTAAAACATTGTTGATCTGTCACGGGATCGGTGTTGATCAGGGAAGAACAAAAATGGGAATTCAAAGTGGCTGTCTGCTGATCCCCGTAAATTCATGTTCATTCATCACACTCCGCTTTTTAGTTTAAAGCTTCCGCAGTTGGGAATATTACCCGAGCTTGGACAGCTAAGGGACATAACAACGGCCTCATAATGCAGTAGGCACACAGCAACCAGCTTTGCTATGTCCGATGAGTATAAGATGGCATAGCATATGGCAGAATGCATTGGATGCAGACCAAATACGTTGACGCAATGTCCAATGGCGGTTGCCTGTGGTGTCACCAATGCTGAGACACGTCACATTATCTTTCTTCGACTTACAATTGGGACGATTCCATGTGTGGCAAAAGGTTGAGAACAGATTAGTAATATTAGAGGGCTATAGAGGTCATTTGGTTCATAGTTTCAGATCACTTCGAACACAAGCTAAAATGATGACTTTAATGATGCTTATCCCATTTTTGACGAAAAAAAAGTAAAAGTGCGAAAACCAGGGTGCCCCAAACGAAAAAAATCCAAAATGGCCGTCAAATGGACAAAAATCATATTTGTGACCAATAAACTTGATAAGCTTTTGTTTAATCACCTTCATTTTTGTGGCAATACCATGTTTTGGCATGCAAAGAATCATTATATGGACAAACTTCATCTCACCACGACTTATCGTTTTCTCGATATGCAATTTGAGCTTAAAATTGACTGCTGAGGGCGCTTTCAAAAAAAGTACATTCATATCAAAAGTTTTCAATTTTAATGGTGGGCCATCATCAGAATGTTGATTCTTGATTTTTGTATCATTATTGAAGATTAGAGCTGGTAAACACTTGCCATTAACAGTAGCTCAATTTAAAATTTGACGGAAAACACTATCATTGGAATACACAGGGGTCAGTCAACTTTCTGATGTGCGGGTTTCAATGGAGGGCATTTTTTATGACAATTAAAAAGCCTATAGTTGTAAACCCGCAAACACCACGCAAGTACAAACTTGTCAGCAATGTTTCAAAGGAACTCTCTTCAAACTTTTTCAATGTTAAAATCAACATTATCAATCGGATGCGAATGTTATGGGAAAGCGCCCTCAGAGCTCAATTTTAAGCAAAAACATTTTGAAAAACGCAGGCGATCGTAGAGGAAGTGCCGTGAGCATGATTCCTATCCCCCACAACATGGGTATTGCCACCAAAATTAAGCAAAATTGAGCAAAAAAATAACCGAGTTAAGGTCAAAAATCAATGTTTTGACAATTTGGCGGCCATTTTGGATTTTTCGATGGGGCACCCTGGTTTTCGCACTTTTTCCATTTTTATCCTTGAAAGTGTGATCAGGGTGATTAAAGTCATCAAATGAGCCTGTGTTCGAAGTGATCTGAAACATTGACCTTCTATAGCCCACCTCTAGACTAATATTTGAAATATCTTGTTGCGCTAGGCACCGGAGTTTTGCGCGATCGCGCAAAACGCGCAAAAAATCACGAAATTTTGGGTCTCTCATGATTTTGTTGGTCCATCGCGAATTTTCACGATTTTGTAAAAAAGCACCTTTTTTAATGTTAATTTGCCAATAAACAAACAAACTGATATTAAATCATTATTATGCAAACGTCGGCAAAAATTGATGACTTTAGAACAAAGCTTCCAATAAGTGCAAAATATAGTCCAAATGTAAATCCTAGCGTAGAACCCTACCTCTAACCTTGATTAGTTGAACACGGATGACCGACCTATTTTCCATTGTGAAGCGTCATGATATGGTTGCGCTTCGGTGCAATAATATTGATGCATGCTATCAAAGCTATCAACTCGCGATATCGGGTCTTTGTTCATAATTAGTTTATCCATGAGATAATCTCTTCGGAATTAAACAAATTCGGAATTGGCCGTGGTAGGAAGGTATTTTCCCGGACGGGAAATCGGTAGGGATGCGAAAGAGATGAAACAACAACTTCCCACATGTGACATTCATTCAGGGGCAAGAGTGAAAAACCCGTCACACGATCACGTCATCCGGGGCCGGGGATTCCCCAATCCCACGTGCGAAAGTAAACTATTCTCGGTGATGTATGCAAAGGCCTCAGCCCGCGGCAGCGGCCGTCTACATCTGATTCAAATATTTTATTCGGAATAAGAAAGGAAAAATAACAGGTGATAATGATGTGCTTCTTGTAATTTTTCAGCCGAGAAAAAAGTAAGAAATAGGATGTCAACTTTGGAAGTTTGAGCATTGTTTTTGCAAAGACTTTTTCGTGTTCCTGGTTGACTAGCAGGGCAAACATAAGGAAACGCATTTTCGCGATTTTTGACTTTAAAAATCGCGCATTTCAAAATACGGACCGTGCACTTTGCCGTTTTAAATCGCGCAAAACTCCGGTGCCTATGTTGCACCTTTCAAGAGAATATCATTTGGTCTGGATACTTGTTCTACTGCTAAAATAATATACTTTATGCCGTATTCAATTGCCAAACGATCTATACGTGCCTATATGTGAAATGAGGCCGACATTGCACGTTTACCTTGTCGCATTATTTCCCTATGCGCCACATAGTTCATCCATACACCCATCGAATGTGTGTCCTCAGCTTTGCTCAACTGGTACAAACCCTCAGACACACAAGGACAGACATAGGATTGCACAGCAGCATGTTTTGTTGACATCATTTTACTGTTACTTTCATTTGACAGGAGTAGCCCTACTTGAATACAAAGACTAATTACTGGACAATGTATAAGTGCAATTGTGTGTGCACTCTTGCACACCAAAACATAAACAACATGATTGACCTCCCATTCAATAGTTATCCCAATAATGGCAATATTGATTGGGGTGAGAAACTACTCTTTGACATCTTCATTTGTTCTCATGTCAACAATAACACAGAAACTTCTGGATCTGTGTTCACAATTTCCAATTTCTCTTGATTTTCTTGATAATGAGCATTGGAAAAAATGTTCTAAGGATGCTATTGGATTATGTGGTATCATGTCTATGTGATTCTAGGTAAGTCGGGCTAATGGGGAGATGTATACAGTGGTTTTCAATACACCTTCCTCTGTGTTAGTGGGTTATACCCCACTAACACAGATTCGATCTGTGTAGTTCATCCATCAGTCTGCATTGTGGTCTGAAAAGCATCTGTCACTGCACGTTTTCCAAAGTCACAACAAACCAAGATGGAGGACAGCTCAGAAGGTAATTTTTTTCGAATTTGTAAATTGTACAACAGGATCGACTACAAAAGAAGATTCAGGACAAGCAGCATACACTCAAGTATATATCCCATGGATTGTTATGGTAAGAATACCAACCATTTTCCGAACACCTAAACAAAAAACAATAGCGTCGCAAAAAAGTTGAACGCGACCGCCCGTTCTGCGAAGCTTAACTCCTCAATCTCTAGATAGCACGCAAAGCATTATGCTATCTACAGATTGAGTTTCTCGATCAACTGTGCATGTGTGCACCTGGGTAATTCGAAGCCTGAATTCGGCAGCCTCAACGGAATAAACTGCATGTTCATGATGTTGAACATGTTGAAGGATGTGGTGGCAGAATTCATTCCGAGCTTGAATCTGCTTTAGGTTTGTTTGTACCCTTATAATCATGTATATGAAGGAGGTTACC
The DNA here is from genome assembly GCA_023653785.1 of Ophioderma brevispina. NCBI lineage: Eukaryota > Metazoa > Echinodermata > Ophiuroidea > Amphilepidida > Ophiodermatidae > Ophioderma > Ophioderma brevispina. The sequence goes on from JAMKCH010000066.1 coordinate 63,091, forward strand.
TATTCATGTATTGGGTCTAGTTCACACACCTGTCTGTGTACATGTAGCTTGTCTTGTGGACGGTCGTCGAGTGCCAAATTGTGTAAACACGTATTTCAATACGGAATAAATCGCAATCTCGTCATAGTGCGCAGTTCACACTCCATAGAAAAACGTTTTACACAATTTGGCACTCGCCAGTGGTGTGTGTGTCCAGCAACTCAACATCTCAAGTCAGTCAGTAGTCAGTTAAAGGGGCGTGTTCCGATCGTCTTTGGGACCCCCCTGATTTACCTGGAAGTAGTATCGATTTTGATATCAGATGAAAGGCCGTATTTTTCTTATTGTCGTCCTGAAATTTGAGCCCTCGAATCCATTTCAATACCAAGATATAAACAAAAAACTGCCGTTTTAGTGGTTAACCACTTTATTAGCACAGTATTGAATAGGCTTTGCAACATGCATTATTGCGTCTACCATCAAAACCGCAAGTTTGTTTCCCACGGTACTTGATGGGGTGTATGTGCTAGTGCCAGGCTCTCATATCAAGTAGAGAACACAATACACATAAATCGGAACAACCACCTTTGTAGGCCTACTACTAGAAGTTTTAACTCGATCTCTTACTTACCTTTTATTTTCTAGAGTCTAGAGCCTGAGGTTACACAAATTTTAATCCTGAGCAAATAGGCAGAAAAAAGCATCTATAGATTGATCCCGAGAATACCGCTAATTTCATTTCACATTGCAACCTGCAACAGTGCACTGCTGTACCATGTACTGCAACTAAACCAAACTGCCATACAGCGATAATTGATGTCGGCATCCACGCACCTGTCAGTCAGCTGATTGGGTATTACTAGAATCAATTTTAATTAAAAAAAATGATCCCTCTCTAAACAAAATATCACATCCAATGACGTCGTTACAAATTTAATGAAAATCTATATATTAAACAAAATTACGCCTTATAAAAATCGTGTAATTAGACATCCAGAATTTGTGCAACGAATATACCTAAAGCCTTTTTTTTTAATAAAACGCTCGCCGGTCCAGGGACGTCAAAACCAGTTGGTCAAAAATACTGGCATGCCCCCCCCCCAACATGCCTGGTTTAAAACTTATTTGAAGTACAAAATAAACATTGTCTAACATATGTAAACAAAAAAATCAACATTTTTAAATTTGCATGAAATTAGAAAACTCACCAGTTCATGCCTTTGTGGTTTGAATGAGACTTGAGCTACCAATCTCTTGTTTCAAAATCTACAAGGGCAAGATCAATCTGTTTTCGTCTACAAGGAGCACCCAATGAGTTTGATGGTTCCTCAGAAAAGACGTATAAAAATGTTGTTTGTTGCAAGCGAGTGACCATCATTAGGTCAGGCTGATTACAATGGGTACTCATGCGTGCATGACCCATTTTCAATTTTTCTACACTGCAACAATCATTAATTTTGCAGCCTGTAGAACCTCATAAGTTAACTTTTTTTCACTGGGAAAAAAAAAGATTGCCAGAAAAGGACGAAAACGGCAGTGTGCAAAGATATGAATCATCACCATTCAATACGAAATACTCCTATTTGTTTTGGTTTATTTTATGCTCAATTTTTCAATGTTTTTAAGAATAATAATTATAATTGAATGTTGCCTTGTGACATATCATTATTTTATTGTTTTCTTTTTTTATTCTCTTTAGAAATAGGTAATTATATATCTAGATGTTTACTTATTTTAAGTTTCTCGCACTTTGTATATAACTTGTATTGTATTGTATATTTTTCTTTTCTATGCGGTGAATATAGCGCCATCTTTTTTCTTATATAATATTCTTTGTATCTCCATACCCCCGGAAAGGGGTCGATAAGTTGAATAAATACCAAATTACAATCGACTTGCATTTGGTAACATTTCACCATCAATTTATGTCTGTCCTCAATATTGGTAACGCAATTTTTCACTGTCGTTGGTAACTTGGTGTCCAGTGGTGTCATGCCCCTTTATAATGTTTAATTGCCAGGAAATCATAAAAACGGATACATTAATAATATTTGCAGAAGCCCCGTTCATCCAATTTATGCTGTTTGCAAACCTGAGGATTGACCACCAAACTATGTCAGCAGGCGGACCGAAAATTTCAAATTCCCTCAGGACCCCCTCGGGGTGAGGGTTGGAAGTCGGAATGTAGGGAGCATGAGAGGAAGGGTGTGGAGATTTGCAAAGACGTTGATGTGTGTGGTGTACAGGAGTGAAGGTGAGAGGGTAGGGGGCTAGGATTGTGGGAGTTGAGGGAATAAAGTATAAGTTGGGGGTCAGGAAATAATGATGCTTTTGGGGAGTGTGAGTATTGGGTTAGGAGGACTGTTTGAGCAGGTAGTGAGGTGAGAGGCGGAGCGAGTAGGGTGCTGACGGTGGTAATGGCTATTGAGGAGGAGGTAGTGAGGCTCATATGCGCTATGCTCCGCAGAGCGGTATAAAGCATGAAGAGAAGGACATTTTTATTATAGATGGCAGGGGAATGGGATTGCAAAGTGGGGTGAATTAAGTTTCTCCTCTGGTTGGTGATTTCAATGGACATGTTGGGAAAGGGATCGATGGGTTTGGCGGGGTTCACGGAGGGAACGTTTTGGGGGAAGAAACCTGGAAGGAAGGATGCCTGTTTTTAGATTTTTGTGATTATAATGAGGCGTGCGTAGCGAATATCTGGGATTTTTAAGAAAGAGGACAAAAGGAAAGTGACTTAGTTCAGGGGAAACGAGTCAGAGATTTATTTTGTGCTTGTGGAAGGAGAGATAAAGTTTTTGAAGACTGTTAGGTAATTCCTCTGGAATTACAACATAAGTTGTGGTTGCCGATGTGGACAAGTGGAAGTTGACAAAGTTGGTGAGGAATGTAGTGCATGTGAGGAGGGAAGTATGGAAGCCTGAAAGAAAGAGACAAGAAAGAATTTTGAGAATGGAGTGGGTGAGCTTGTGGTGATTCTTCCGATCTGTTGTGGTGTTTTAAGGAACGGGTTGTTACAGCTGTGATGAAGGTGTAGAGAAAAATAAGAAAGGGAGGAGAGACAGGAGAGATACGGGTTGGTGGAATGATGAGGTGAAGGAGGCGATAGGGATAAAGAAATGCGTATAAGGAACTGAGGAGAAATGGTACGGAAGACAAAGTGAGGTATAAGAGATTGAAGAAGCGAGCAAAGAAAGTGGTTGCAAGGGCTATGAAGAAGGCTGAGAAGGAGCTGAGTGAGTAGAGAGACCCAAACAAGGGGTATAATGTTCAGTGAAGCAATGAAAAAGGAAGGATAAGAAATGTGGAAGGGGTAAGATGTATGAGAGGAAGTGATGGAAAGTTTAAACTTCATGAGAAGATAGAGGCAGGGTCGGAAAGAGGCATAATGGAAGAATCATGAATTGAGGAAAGAATGGGATCAGAGGGTGGAGGCTGATGTGGTGAATAGCCAGTTGAGAATCAGTCATGAAGAAGTTGTAAATGCAATGGAGAATGAATAACAGGGAAAGGCTGCTGGACCCTCGGATGAGTGTTTGAATGAGTATTGCGAAGTGTAGATATAGGGATTGGTGTGATGATGGAGTTGTGTCCGAGGGTGTTAGATGGAGGAGGAATGCCGGTGAGTGGGCTGTGAGTGTGTTTAGTTCCAATCTTTAAGGGAAAAGGGGAGCACTGAGCTGTGGTGGCGTATAGGGGTGTGAGTTGTTGGGCATGCGATAAATGGTGGATATGGTACTAGAGAACGAATTCGGAGGATAGTGAAAGTGGATGAATCAATTTGGTTTTATGCCAGGGAAGGGAACCATAGATGCAGTGTTCATTTTGCGGAGGATGCAAGAGGAATACGAGCAAAAGGAAGAAGCTGTATCTGTGCTTTTTGGACCTGGAGAAGGCCTTTGATAGAGTACGAGGAAAGTGATGGAGTGGCAATGTGGAAGAGGTATACCAACGTGGTGGTTAAGCGGTGATGAGTCTGTATAAAGGAGCAAAACAAGAGTTAGAGTAGTCGAGTTTGTCTGGAGAGTTTGAGGTGAAGGTGGGTGTCATCAGTGGTTCGGTGTTGGGTCGCCGTTGGTTTTGCCAATTGTGGTTGAATGTGTTAGGAGAGTGCAAAAAGAAGGTTTGATGAGTGGAGATGTGGTATGCTGATGATTTAGTTTTTAATGTGTGAGACAATGGAGGGTTTGAGGAGAAGTTTTGGAATGAAGAAGTCATTTGTAATTAGGGCCTGAAGGTAAACCTTGGGAAGACTAAAGTATTGGTGAGTGGGAGGAGGTGGAGGTTTAGTGAGTAAGGTTGGCCCCATGTGGAAAGATTGGTAAAGGGTGAGGCAAATTCAGTGTGGTGTGAGCAATGGGGGAATGGATTCATGGGGATGCACAAAGATGGAAGAGAGTGACCCCAAGTTTGACAAGAGACTTTGTGTGTGGAAGATGCAAGAAGGGAGTTGAGGGAGTGGGGAAGGAGGTGGGAAAAGTGTGTGACGAGGTGGAAACAGGGAAAGGAGTCCACATACCTAGGTGACAGGATAGTGCGGGTGGTGGATGTTAGGTGGCTGTGACAGCTCGAGTGAAATATGGGTGGGTGAAGTTTTAGAGAAATGGTGGAGAGTTGTTACTTGGGAGAGATTTCCTTTGACGATGAAAGGGATGGTGTACAGGAGTTGTGTGGATCAGTGATGCTGTATTGGAGTGATACCTTGTGCTTGAGTGAAAATGAGATGGGGATTTTGAGAAGGGCAGATAGAGCAATGGGAGCAGCAATGTGTTTGTGAAATTGATGGATAGGAAGAAGACTGAGGATTTGATGCAGTTGTTGGGTCTGGGAAGAGGCGGGCTGACCGCTTGGCGAAGGCGAATGGTGTAAGAGGGTATGGGCACGTGTGAGTATTGATGAGGATCATGTTTTAAAAGGGCTTTTTGAGTTTGAGGGGGGTGGTTTGAGGAAGAGGGGACGAACAAAGAGGACATGGAGGGAGCAGGTGGAGGGAGAGTAGGAGGGTTTGGGTTTGATGATGGGGGATGCGTTTGAATCGGGCGAAGTGGAAGGAGGGGAGTAAAGTCGATTGCTACGAATGTTAGGTGAATCCGGCCACCCCCGGTTGCGGGGACAAAACCGATTTAAAACTTTTGGTTTTACCTACTACTCTACTACTACTACAAGTTAATGGTGTTCAGAAGACGAACCAGGTCATTTCTGAGACTTTTATTAATAAAAATAATTATAGTCCAATTTGGAACAATCCATTGTCTGTAACTCGCCAATCGGGACACCAAAGTAAATGTTAAAATTTTGAATGTGCTGAGGAAACCATAATTTAGTTTTTAGTAGAGAACTTGCAATTTTGGTAACTTTTGGATAGAGTTTGACCTAAACGTTTACTCTCTAAACATGCAAATATCTAAACACCCATGTTAATTTTCTAAACACGCAATTTTAATTTCTAAACACCATGTGTTTAATTTCTAAACACAAAGTGCTTTTATTGCCAAACATTTACCCTCTAAAACACCACCTTGCCTTCACTCTTCAGGGGCGGATCCAGATTTGAAAAACGTCAAAGTTACCAGGGGCTGAAAGAGCTTGAAGGCTGTAACTTGTCCAAATGGGCTGATTTTGCAAGATTTTGCAGATTACCCGGGAAGCGGGCGCCCCCTCCCCCCCATCCCTAGATCCGCGCCTGTACTTTCTAACAACGTTTTTTAGAGTGTATTGAACAATGAATAAAACAGAAGATTGCTGGAATCGCGAATGCACCTTTAAAAAAAGTTACCTACAAATTACCTTGATCTCCTAGGTACCCAAGTTTAGTTTTTCTTCAGCCGGCGATTTTAACACGGCAATATATTTGTTAATATTTTTTTGAATTTGTCTAACTTTTAGTTGCGCTTGCCTCGTTGCAAAAAATTAAAAATCCATGCGTCGTTTTTGCGTTAATTAAGCATGGGTCTCTAGGAGCCCCCCCCCCCCCCTTATGCACAACGGAAGTGACCCTGACAAATGAAAAAATCTATTAGGAGTTACTGTGATTCTGGTTTCATAATGCATACACCAAGTGACATAAACAAAGTAATAATTAATTTAAAAATCTTGCAAGTTATAAGTAGAACATTGGAGTCCATATATTTGATATACATCATGTAGCAGTTTACTATAGGAACCTATGGTAAATTATACAAGAAACCCTAAAAAATATAAATGGCATGAGACCCTTTATGTTTGTGCTTTATAGGAAAGATAGCTTCATTCTCACCAATGTAATAGCCTCAGCACAAGCCTAGGCGAAGCAATGCCGTAGAAAATGCAGAAACCAATTAGGGTCTTTTTTCGGCACATTTTGACGTGAATTTAAAATCAATTTTTGGGCCCCTATTTTATTACTTAACCACTTTCTTCACGTTTTATTTTATACGGAAGTGCAAACCTTTAAGCAGTTAGTGTTAATCTTTGCACCGGCCACGCGGCCAGCGACTATCTTCCTCTGAACGACAAAATTTGTCAATTTTTTTTCAAAACGTCAAAATTATTAATTTTCCATGCATATTGAAATCCACATGGGAATGCATCTATTAGTCCAAACAAGCTAGTCTTTGCTGATATTTTTTTTTCAAAATGATGTATTTATATAAATGGTGGTATTTTTGACGCCATCTCTAAAGCCCGCTCACATATGTCTATGATGAACGTATACAGAATTGTCCAGGGTTGAAAAGGGGTTTAACCTTCCTTCTGATTTTTTGAGTATTATATCTTAATGTGTAAATGTTCTCTGTTCTTCCCAAGGGCTTACCTATCACTTGAGTGCAAATTGAAGAAACTTCATATTTTGTGAAAATGGTGCAGTTCGCTTTAAAGGCCACTATCATGATTTGGCTAATCATAAATCGAAAAAATCATAAAAAAAATCAGATGTTTGCATGTCTTAACAAGTACAGTTAAGTCCTACATAACTTGCAAATGATAAGACCAAAAGCAACCTAATAAGGACACAATCGGAACTTTTAGTCATTGCTGTCTGTACGGAAACATCCTATCTTGAACCCTTTTGTTTTCATCAACTACCGGACCACCGTAGGCCTAATGAACAAGTTAACTATGAGCACAATTCCCTGGCGCATTTTCAATAGCTTTTCGTTCAGTCACACCCATTGTATTGAGCAAATGCATCCCTTGCTTCCTTGTAATGATTTATGATACCAACATGCTCCAGAACATTCACGGATCTTCAAAATTCTACTCCGCCTGTCCGCGCTCGGGTTTTCTACTCCTCTCTACAATGTTCTTAGTATCGAAAACAGCGTGTCCCCCCGCGAGCGCGATGTACGTTGCTGTATACAGAATTTAAATTCTTGTTAAGGGTACACCTTCTACCCTACCCATTCACGCATCATTAACTTAGTAATACAATCAATATTTGAGAACTTCTATTTTTCCCGTAGAAGTTTTAATGAAAAATATTTAAATGAACGCGATGAACGTGGATCGGATCAAGGAGATCCTCGCCAATGACCTCATAGTCATAGCGGGCGGCGATCGAAAAGTGAAACAGAAGCCGTCGTTACTGCCACTAACTTTCATCATGGCACTTTGTACGTTAATTTGCAAATTTAACTCAAAACCAGGGGAAAAAAAATAAAAAATTTTAATTTTAGGGTTTTTTTGTGTTTTTATTTCACACAAAGGACTTTTTGTTTATATTCAATAGATAATTAAAGCAATATTTGGCACATTTTTTGAAAGCGCCCCCAATTTTTTATTTTTTTTATTTTTTTTATATTTTTGCAGAGTTAACGTTGGTAATTGTCTATGGAAACTATACCTGCTAACGAGAATGCTAAAAAATGCGTATTTATCACAAAATAAGCGATTTTGTAATTAAATTGGGATCCCGATTGGACTTAACGGCGAGCTTGAAATGCACTTTATTCCGTCCATGCTGCAATAGTGCCACCTCGAGACAAATAAACCAATAACTTTGACTTGCCCGAACTATAAAACAACTATGGTGATGAACGTGAACACGTACATGGCGCTATTTCCCGCTATTTTTCACATTGGGAAGAGGCCGTTTCCATCAGCCAGTATACCTTATATCGGGATCCCCGTAATAAGTATTCTAGTAACAAAATCCTGTCGTTGTGATGACACATAGACATTTTCGAGCTTAACCATTTCCAGGTATAGATTTACTACCAGTTACCAATGCACCGTGTAAAAATCTCCATTTTTGAAAATTGGGGCTCCCCTTCAAAAAAATTTGTAATATTGCTTTAATGAAGCCAGTTACCAATGCAAACGTGTAAAAATCTCATTTTTTGAACATGGGGAGCGCTCCTAAAAAAAAATGTGCTAATATTGCTTTAATGAACAAATAAAGAAATTTTCCGGAAAAAAATAATAAATAAACTGAGGAAATGTGAAAAATAAATAATATAATTTTTTACATTATCTCTGATTTGATCATTTTATAATCATAAGATAATGCAATTTTGTAATAAATATAGAAATAAATGAATGCATGAATGAATGAATGAATGAATTAAGAATGAATGAATGAAAGAATGGAATGGATGAACAAATAAATCAACCAACTGCCTTTATTATTATGATAAATAAACCTCAGAACAAAAGAACGGAAGGAGGGATGGAGGGTGGGTGGGTGTGAGTGGATGGGGGAGATGATTTGGGAGGGGGAAGGGAAAGGAGGGAAGTGCGGAGAGGGGCGGAGAGGAGATGAGAGGAATCACAGTTCCAATTCAAACGCCACTGAAAATAGACCACCATAACTGGGACCCCAAGTCCAATTGACAAAACATCCATTTTAAAAAAAATAATCATACTTTGAAATGACTTAAAATAATGTAATTTTAGTAGAAGTGAAAAAATGAAAGGAAGTTCTTCATAGTTCAGAAAAATGCCCCGTCTTCACACCAGCAGACTCTGGATACAACACAATCGCCCATGACCGTGCTATTCATATCATAACAAGTTAGACTATGAGCTATAATAAAACAAAATCCCATGGCGCAATTCAACAGCTTTCATTCACATTGTATTGATACAAATACATCCCTTGTACGATTTATATACCCAAGAACTACATGGTCAGATGTTTGTTAACAGTGCTCCTCCAAGGCTACTGACTGGAGCCCCTAATTGGGGTAGATTAGCAGGCCTTACCACATAGTGACTTGTAGGGTTTCTATGTAATAAGCGGTATTGTTGTTGTTGTTTTTGGCATTTCCATTTAGTTTTCCGCCCCCCCATAAACAAAATTCAAAATGAGGTCCCCCAAACAGAATGCCACTTATAGGCCTATTATGTGTTGCTAAATATAGCGTACTTGGGGGGGGGTCAAATGTGGAAATTCCAATTACCCATAGAAGCCTGTATTACTGTAACTTTACATAAAACCAACTTTTTGGGAATTTATGTAAAGTATGATTTTTTGAAAATAGCAAAAAGGTAAACTTTGAGCATGTCGCTTTATGATGCAAAAGTTTCAAGTTCATCGGTTGTAATGAAAACTATAGAGGGCGTTTGCTGTAATTTCTTTTGATATTTTGAGTGAATTGCCATATTGAATGAAGCTTGACCGCCATCGTCTGGTTTGTGGCAAGGAATACATACAGCTTTCGGGAAATTCACATTCTTAAACAGTAGGGCATGGCACTGAAGTGTCGTGATACGGTTTTCTCTCATAACTGTGTAGAAACCACTTGCAGCAAAGAAACCGCTTGCAGCAAAAAGTCATCACCATAAAACGATTCCTATATGTTAAAATTCACAACAACAACAAAAAAAAAAAAACATGCGATGACCTATGACAAACCGGATCTTGGAAGGTGAGGGCTAAAACTTTACAAGAATGCAAAAATATCAATTTTGAAATATCTTGAGGACGTACTATTTTTCAAATGTGCCAGTGTCTCTTTAAAAAGAAAATGATCTTCCAAAAATGATTCCGCCTGTCCGCGCTCGGGTTTTCTACTCTCTCTAAATCTAGTATCGAAAACAGCGTGTCCTCCCCTTCCTGTGAGCACGATGTAACGTTGCTGTAACTACAGAATTTAAATTCTTGTTAATTGTACAACCGCTAACCATAACCACTAACAACAACCAGCGTAGGTTCGGTTGATATGGCTATGGGGTAATCCTGTTGTGATTATCCCACTTGAACAAAAAAAAAAAAACATGCTTGGCAGGCTATTAGACATGTTTTGATGTTTTCAAAAATTATCTTGCATATTTTTGACTAGTCCCAGTTCAGATTTATTTCCATCCTTATTAGCTTTGGGTTAGTGTTTTTTTTTTTTGTAATGGAAGTTGAGGTTCTTGGCGCAAATAGTCATTGCTGCTGAAAGCGCCATTTAAAATTAATAATAATAACAATAACCAATTTCAAGGATGATATTTAGTAATATCATCAATGTTTGAGAAACTTCTATGTTTCCGTAGAAGTTTAATTAAAATCAATGATTAAAATATACTTTGCGCGACTTAAATCTATGATCGTAGATCGTTGAAGAGGTTCTCGCCGAATGACCCTATTAGTGATTCATCTGAAAGTGAAATATTTAAAATTTGCAAGAATAGCTTAAAGGTGAAGAATAAGTATGTAAAATTACCTTTTCCAACTGAAGAATTAACAAAATAGGAAGAAAACGGCAGTGTTCAAAGATATGAATCTCCATTCAGTTACGTGTTGTAGTAAGTGTCCGTACGGACAGTAATGACTTCATTAACTTCTTATTAGGTTGCTTCTGGTCTTAACATTTGGCGGGTATGTTAGGATACCTGTACTTGTTACAGACATGCAAAAATCTGATTTTTGATGATTTTTTCGATTTTCTGATTTAGCAAATCACTGATAGTGGCTTTTGGGAACACCTTTTTACGTTTGAAACTGACAAGTCCACACTGGGCAAAATGTTTTAAACAAGTCAAATAGTACTGTTAAAAAAATTGGCTCAATAATGCGTCCTCAAAACGGCTGGTGTAAAACGCATAATTGCATAAGCTGCATAATTGCATATGCTGCATAATCTGCATAATTGCATAAGCTGCATAATCTGCATAAGCTTCATAATTGCATAAGCTGTATAATTGAAGAAGCTGCATAAGGTGCATAAGCTGCATAATTGTATAAGCTGCATAATTGCATAAGATGCATAATCTGCATTTCAATAAGTTGCATAAGCTGCATAATCTGCATAATTTTTTAATAAAAGTGGACACTTCTGGACGGTTTCCGGTGTTTTCAGGAGCTACTTAATTTGATTAAAAATGGACAAAAATAATGTTTTTTAAATAAAAGTGGACTTTTGCATGGTTCCTTGAGATTTCTGGGTGGTTCGTGGCTCAGTTGTGTATCAATCGGCCATTGCGGTCCAATGGTCAAGATAGGCATAAGTTGCATAAGCTGCATCTTTTTTTCATAAAAGTGGACACTTCTGGACGGTTTCCGGTGTTTTCAGGAGCTACTTAATTTGATTAAAAAGGACAAAAATAATGTTTTTTAAACAAAAGTGGACTTTTGCATGGTTCCCTGAGATTTCTGGGTGGTTCGCGGCTCAGTTGTGTATAATCTGCCATTGCGGTCCAAAATGGTCAAGATAGGCCTATTTTTTAAAAACAAAAGTGGATACTTTAGATAGTTCCTGGAAGGCCTACGGATGGTTCCCGGTGTTTTCGGCTCCTTTGTGTTTCAAAGGAGCTTATGCAATTATGCAGCTTATGCAATTATGCACCTTATGCAGCTTATGCAGCTCATGCAGAATTTGCAGCTTATACAATGCGTTTTACCCCAGCCGCATCAAAATGATTCTTTCAGATTAGTTGTATGATACCACAAAAAGGCCCCTTGCGTAGAAAAGTATATAATGGATAAGACACTTTTACCACTGACCAAAACAAAAAATACCAATATTATCATGATAGCGGGTGCGATTCAAAAGCTGAAACCCTGGTGAACATTTTGTCCGGCAGTTAATAAGAAGGCAGAAAAGGCCGTCGTCACTTAGTCAATCTAGAAAGACCCTCGTTCCTCCCTGTGTCACCCCCCTGTGACCTATCCACCTAGGCGTAGCTGCGACCCCGAGTCGCGCCCCTCGCTCGGTGGCTATGTCAGTGGGAAAACTAGATTCTATTATGTCCTGGAATCAAATATCTGAGACGCGTCGTTAAAATGCCGTGGCTTTTAACCGCGTAGCACACTGCACTTTACCTAGTACAAGCTCCTATGTGCCGTAAAAACGGTAGCGCTATTGGTCAATTCAGCAGAGGTCAGTGCATCTTCTGCTGCGCGCTACGCTCGGCGCAAATATTCACTGCGATCGGTGCAGTGCGACGCGTCTCAGATTTGGGGATTCCAGACATAATAGATGGACTATCGTTACTGCACTACTTTCAATTGCACTTGCAGTCCCTCACAATACCTCATATTAACTCAAAATCAAGGGAAATAAGATGTTTTTGTTCACACAAAGGAATTTTCCGCAATTATCATCTCCAAACAGATAGGGCATGAAACAAATAGGAAAAATTTTCGTACAAAACTTATGAACAAACAGACTGAGGGAACATGGATATACAATAAATAATAAATCGCAGTTAATAAATACAGAGCATGTTATAACATAGATAAATGCGTTAATTTTGGTTTAAATATTAAATGAGATGCAATGAAAATGAATTGAGGAAGGAAAAAATTGAAGGATAAATCCCAACTTCCTTTATTATTATGAATCACTAAAATGGATGCCCAGGATTAAGGACGGGTATAGCATGGTAGGGAATGGTGAGGGATGGCTATGAGGGTAGGGCAGGTAAGGGAAGGGAAGGGAATGTAAGTGCAAAGGGGATTGTAGGCTGCGGGCTGGGCCGGTCGTTCTGGCTGGGCTTCCCAATGTGCGTTTTTCCTTACTTTTTTGTCCATTTCTGTCTGTCGGAAGGACAGGGCGTGTTTGACCGGCTTTGCACGGGCTTGGAAAGGGAGCCCAAGGGGTAAGTGGGGAAGGGCCAATTTGGCCTGGTGGCCAGGGATCTGTTTATAGTCCCCATTTCCTCAGGTCAGTCATGTATCTTGGTCCCTGGGCGGGACTGACCGTCTATATGTTCAACCTCAAGCACAAATCAAAGTCTCCTAGTCCCATACGGTGTATCAATCCAGTTGTGATTGTGCCTGTTTCAATTAATTACAAATAGATCAACTCATCAAAAAAATAACCCTTAGTCGTAATCTAACACAAAGGGGTGTGCGATCCTTAATGATTCCAGGAGGATGTTAAATTAACACCAGTAGTGTAAGTTTTTTCCCTTTTTGGCCGACTCTCGGTTTTAGTCGCCTTTTGTCGGGATTTGTTTATGGTCATTAAAACAACATTCTGTGAATCAAAGATTCTTCTTTTTAAAATGTATGTATGCAAGCTGTGCATCAGCCGAGCGTCCATCTCTGCAGTAAGCTTTTTTATGTATATTTACGTGAAAACCTTTCAACCTTGAAAAAATACGCCAAAGAAGGATGAAGTTGAGTCCCCTATAAGAAATGGATCTGGCATGATAACCCAGCTAAATCTATGTAACTTTGTTTATTTTTTCAGTTGACAGGTGCGTACGGGTACTCGACTCGTGCTGGCTCGTTTGCGCTATTACAGCGTGTACGTGGTTTTTTATTTATCAATACATTTTTGTCCAATTGTAATCTTGAGATTTATTTGATGTACGGTAAAGTTTAACAAGTCCTCGGCCAAATATAAAAAAATAGTGGTCAACATTTGATGGCCTGGCGAAAGTGTTAAAAAATAATTAACATCGACGGTTGTGGTGGTACAATTAAACACCAAGCCGTGTCGTATCATACATTGTGACACCAAAATTAGTGTTATATGGTGTTTCATAACCGCCAAATGGTTCAAATCTACCAACATCTGTGGGTGCCTGTCCTTATTGATTCCAGGAGTGGTTAAAATTAACACTACATAGTTTAATTCAATGTACCATGGCCCGATCGCTAATAGGCCTCTCCCCAGCAGCCCCAGATTTTACCGGAAGTGGCTCATCATTTTTGATATCAAAAAAAGCTACTATTTTTCTCATTTACCCTGTGAAATCTTAGAGCCAAAGGATGTTGAGTTGAAGTTATGAGCGAAAATGGCCCCAATTTGGTCGACCAAATTAATTTTACACAGTACTCTATGGAGCCTTACAAAATCACGTTTTTAGCTCTCACATCAAAACGATTGAAATAATCGGCGCGAAACTTCAACGGGGTTTTTGGAGCGAGGACCATCTATCAAGATTAAACTTCATATCCTTAAATCGGGTGATCCCCCTTTAAGTTTACACCCCAGTCTTTTGCATTGTCCAAAACCAGGGCGATATCCTTGGTTTATGGTTTGCACTCCGAATTGCGTCATTTCTTTTTATTTTGAGTGAATTGCCATATTGATGAAGCTTGGCCGCCACCGTCGAGCTTGTGGCCTGGAATACATACGGCATTCGGGAAATTCATATTCCTAAACAGTATGGCATGCACTGTAGTGTCATGATACGGTCATTTTCCGTCTCTAACTGTGTCAGAAACCGCTTGCTTGCAAAAAGTCATACCCATAAAAACGATTAAATTCACAAAAGAAAACATGCGATGACCTATGAAAAATCCGATCTTGGAAGGTGAGGGCTAAAGCTTTACAACCATGCAAAAATATCAATTTTGAAAAATCTTGAGGACGTACTATTTTTCAAAGTGCAGTGTCTCTTTTAAAAGAAATGATCTTCCAAACAATGCACTCCGCCTGTCCCGCGCCTCGGGTTTCCAACTCTCTCTAAATCAGTTATGAAAACACGTGTCCTCCCCTCCGCAAGCACGCTGTAACTTTTGCTGTCACCACGAAGAATTTATATTCCCTTGTTATTGGCACGCTACCATAACCATCGCACGGTAACAAGCTAAATTTTCAGGATGATAATAGTAATATCATCAATTTTTGAGAAACTTCTATGTTCCGTAGAAGTTTAAAATATTAGCACTTTTTGCCGGTGTCGCTCTGTTCTCAAAATTGGAAATGCCTCTATTTTACGTGAAATGGGTTTTTTATGTCTGTGTGTTTTATAATGATTGGGTTAGGTCCTGAAAATTGCTGTAGAATCTGAGATGTAATGTAAAGAATTTCAAGGGACAAAATGACAAAAGGTAACGCTAATGTTTCAGGAAAATGCAACATAAACTTCTAGACTCAACTGGGATACTGTGTTTTTCCACACATTTACACTGATGGAGATACTCAAAAACAACCATAGCTAACGTGGTTAATTCAAAATATGCAGGACACTGGGGTGAAGGTCATGTTGTGTTTTCAGGACTGCTGAGTGTAATGTAACCATTTGCCCATGTTGGAATTTGGAAATTGCTCCAAGATCCAAGTCCATTAATATTATTAATATTATCATCTCTGCCTTACATGTTATGGGTGTTATTAATTACACATTACAAAGGGCTGCCACAGTCTGACGCAATACTTCTTACAGACCTTGGTATGCGATGGTCAAGGTTGCTATAGTCCCATATCAGACTCAGCATTGAAAAGCCAAAACTAAACACTAGCAGCATGAGTATTCTGAATTACATAGGAGCAACCTATAGTATTTGAAAGTCCAAATTGACCAAAATAATTTACTTGATGCGAGTACCTACTTGAATATATTTTACTTGAATTGTGCGCTGTTATTTGAGCTAGTTTATATGGTTTGGAATGCAATTATTGGAAGAAAGAAAACCATTTTATTGTATTCGGGTGTATAAACAACCCTTTTCTGGTATACTAGTTGAGTAATAAGAGGCCAAAATATTATTTTTGGTAGTTCCTTATGGAAAGAGTCCTCAAGTTATGTTTATATTCCCCTTGGCCTGTGTAATCATTCAGTTTATTATCATCAAACTTATTGCGGGATTCAGACCACAACGCAGATTCCGGAGGATTCAAGTATTAGTATTAGTGAAAATGATGATAATCGTATAACATCAATACCACGTTTAATACCGTCGCGTATTAAATTAAAGCTATTAAATGGCGAGTAACCACTGGTACGTCCAGGTGTTTGTAACATAAAAATTTTTCTTCTGGCTTATCTTCGTTGAATAGTTACTACCTCGTCCAAGTGTGGACAGGCCCACCCAAAATTTTGAGATGAAGGACAACCATTTGACTGAAACCCATTAGGTCCATTTATTTCCGCTGTGTTGTAAATAAAAATTTCAAATCCAATGGCAAAATATCTTATTGAAAATTTCGATGTCTTTGGCAGCGGAAAGGAATTTCGCTGAGCTGAACGTCTTCACTACTTTGGATTGGTACGTTTATTATTTCCAGAGTTGTGAAACCTCAAAAAATATTTTTTTTATTTTGTTTATTTCGTTTTTAAATTTGCAAATATTTTTAAAATATCATGAAAGAAAGGTTATTTGGGGTCACCAAGGTCACAGGGGGTCACCAGGGTCACCTGGGGTCAACAAAGGTCAAATGGAGTCACAAAGGTCACAAGGGTCACAAAGGTCACATGGGGTCACACAGGTCACATGGTGTCACCCACCCCCCGCCCCACCCCACCTGCCCCCGACTCTACCCCCCTTCACCCTGCCCCGGACCACACCCCCAACCGCCTCCCTGAACACACCCACCCCATCCACGGCACACAATTGTGAATGGGCTAAAGGGGACGTGAGGTCACCAAGGTTCGCATGGGGTCACAAAGGTCACATGAGTCACAAGGTCACAAGGGGTCACAAAGTTCACAATGGGGTCCACAAAGGTCACATTGGGTCACCCCACCCCACCCCCGCCCAACACCCCACCCCACCCTTCCCCCGACCACCCCACCCTTCACCTTCCCCGCCCCGACACAACGGGCACACCCCAACCCTTCTCCTCCCTTACCCCAAAGACCCACCCCCTCCCCGGCACAACCCATTTGTGAATGGGCTAAAGGGTGACGTGAGGTCACCACGGTCGCAATGGGGTCACAAAGTCCAATGAAGTCCCCAAGGTCACAAGAAGTCACCAGGGTCACGACAAGGTCCCAGGTGAAACCTGAGGTTACCCCGACCCCGCGCCCTCGCGACGCACTCCACCCTCTCCCTTCCCCGCGCCACCACCCCACCCCAACCCATATTCAGCACCACCCCGACGCCTCAACTAGACACACCCCTCCCCTCCTACTCACCCCACCTTCCCCCCCCCTCGCCATTTTAGGCGATACAGCAATATGCCTATTTAATGTAGCTCATTTGCATAATACCTAAGAGCCGCAATGTATCGGAAACGTTCAAATGGCAAAGAAGATTGCACCATAATGGGTTTTCGTGCATGAAGGAATTTTTGCATATCCTATGTACCATTCTTCAAACATAGAGCATACGCTGATTTTTTTGCATATACAATTATCATTTGAATATGTAATTCGCCCGAACTATGCCCAACATCAAAGGTGCGGCGGTCGAGACTCTTTAACAAAACTCTTTTACAATTACGCGATTCCTTCCCACCAAGTTCCCATTTTATATGCACGGAACTCCCGATAACTTGCACACAATCGCTTGCAGTTAAGAAGCCGTTGTCATTTTGACTGGCCAAAATAAGCATAATTAATATTCATGAATATGCAAATAATGCAGCCAAAAGCCTACACATAAATTGTGGGCACCATCACTTTATAATCCAATCATCACCCTACCAAGTGTGAGTAAAATCGGGATTAGCATTTAGCCAGCAAGCAGTAAAAAAAGGTTTATAAAACAACCGCAATGTTCCATAAATAATTGCAACTAAGCTTAATTACAATTCATGAATATGCAAATAATGCAGCCAAAAGCTAAACATATTATTGCGGCCGCACCTCAATCTCTATCCTCCTATGAAGTTTTGAAGTAAATCGTGGGAATAGCGTTTGCCTCCAGAGCATTTTTAAAAAGGTTACCCGAGATGTCTGAAAAACATTTCACTAAGCTAATTAAAATTCATGTAATATGCAAATATGCAGCCACAAGCTCACATATATTGCGCACCTCACTCTATCATCCTATCAAGTTTGAAGTAAATCGGGGATAGCGTTTAGCCTCCAGAGCATTTAAAAAAAAAGGTTAACCGAGTCATACGGACGGACACACACACAGAAATTTGGACTAGTGTGTGCCTCCATGAACATTCGTTCAGGCGACGGCTGCTGGAAACGGCCTTCCAATATGAAATAGCCGGGAAAGAGCGCCATGTACGTATCTACGCTCATCTATTAGTTGTTTTATTGGTTCAGGAAAGTCAAGTTAGAGGTCATTTTCTTGAGGTGGCAC
The DNA here is from genome assembly GCA_023653785.1 of Ophioderma brevispina. Classification (NCBI taxonomy): domain Eukaryota; kingdom Metazoa; phylum Echinodermata; class Ophiuroidea; order Amphilepidida; family Ophiodermatidae; genus Ophioderma; species Ophioderma brevispina. The sequence continues at coordinate 81,419 of JAMKCH010000066.1, forward strand.
TATTTCATCATGAACGGACATAAACTTAGTATTTCCAGCTCTGCCGTTAAGTACAATCTAGGATCCCAATTCTAATTACAAAAGTCGCTCATTTTATGATAAATACGCATTTTTAGCATTCTCGTTCGCAGGTGTAGTTTTCTAGACAATTACCAACATAGCTGTGCAAAAATATCAAAATTTGAAAATTGGGGCCGCTCTTCAAAAAAGGGAGGGAGGGAGGGAGGGAAAGGTGAAGGGGAGGGGAGGGTGAAAGGGGCGGAGAAAGGGAGCCCAAGGTGCAGGGGGCCAAGTGGGCAGGGGACAGGGGTAGGGGGCCCAGGGTGACCCAGGAAGGCCCAGGGGGTAGGGATCAGGGTCAGGGGTGGGACTACCGCTATAGGGTATCAAAATCACAAAAATAAAGCCCTACTAGTCCCATAGGGGTATCAAATTCAGTTGTGATTGTGACTGTTTCAATGATACAAATAAAATCAGCAAAATAACCCTGAGTGTGTAATTTTTCTTGCACTGTCATTTTTTCTTGTAGGCCGATATTGGCTATTTCAAAGGTATATCTTTTATTGACGTATTGAGAACAGGTCCCGCAAGGGGTATAATTTGACTACAAATTGGTCCCGTTTGGGGTATATTTCCAATGAAAACTGGCCCGTTAGGTGTCACTTTCAGAACCCCTGGAACGAGCATCGGTATCCCCCCACCCGCCACCAACACGCTTCTGCTAAATGGTAGGATTTTCTCATGGAATGCAGGTGTGAGTGAGGTACTAGTACAATCAAATCAGATCTGATGAATACCTGAAACTTGAGAAGACTATCAGTCAGATAGTGATTGAGGCTGGTATTCTGAAAGGGAGACTAACTTTAGACCTGGGTTTAAACCAGGGTTAGTCCTACAAGAGGGACCTTTTTTCTTACAACATACTCTAAAAGTGTGCTGTAACGGGTGAGAAAATTCCTCATGGATGGGCTGGAACAGCCCAGCCCATCCATGAGGAATTTTCTCCTCCGTTACATTTAACTTTCACAGTATTTTGAAAGGAAAAAAAGGTCCCCTCTTGTAGGACTAACCCTGGTTTAAACCCAGGACTAAAGTTAGTCTCCCTCTCAGAATACCAGCCTTAGAGTGTATGCTAGTCTTTGTCAAAGACGCCTCGCATTTTTTATCCACCAACCGCGTGCGCGCCGAAGGCGCTTTTTTTTTTTTTTTTTTTTTAGAAAATTCCAGGTGACTGGTGTGAATCTATTCATGACACTGACTGAAAATCAATAATGATCACTAATGATGTCACTGGTAGTGTATTCTTTTTTCTGGCCCTGTTTATTGGAATGGAATGTCCCTAAAAGATTTGGAGTAGGTTTATCATCTCATTTCCTGGGACCTTTAAACCCAGGACTAAAGTTAGTCTCCCTCTCAGAATACCAGCCTTAGAGTGTATGCTAGTCTTTGTCAAAGACGCCTCGCATTTTTTATCCACCAACCGCGTGCGCGCCGAAGGCGCGTGTCGATCGCCGAAGGCGAGAGGCCGAGCGGATTACGACAGGCCTTTGAGCGGTCCAGAGAGGGGCGGACTCACACAAATTGAATAAATAATCAAAGCCTTGATAAAAGGCTAAGTGTATGCATGAGCTCATTTATTACAGGGGACCTAAACACAAAAACATGCCTTATACTAAAGTGGCTTAAATGACAAATCAGACCAGATCAAGATATTTTTGATACCTTTTGTAAATCGCTTTTTAAAACATGTCTGGTCTGGGAGACGATCTGGGGGGCACTTGTATTCAAAGGTGGATATGATGCGTGAACATGACTTTCAAAATGTACCTTAAAGAGACATGATTTCCAGAAAGAAGCGCCCCCAATTTTTCTCGAACCTAGGTTTTTTACATATTTGGAATGCTTACCAATGTATTAGATCACACCTGAAGTGAATAAGCCGAATACGCCGTCTTTATGTAATAAGATGATGATTTAGTAGTTTCTGTCGTGCACGACAGAAAGTCAAAGCATGGTTTTCTATGATGAACGATTACGATAGCAGGCAAGTTCAAAACAAGGTTTGCGGTTTTCTTTTGCACCTGTTTGTCCAATAAACCTTCCAAAAGTTCTCGGTAGGTGGTCTACAACCGATCCAGTAAATTTGAGAGAATTCATATCCTAAAAAAATCTCCTCCTGTCACTTTAAACACATATTTTCACCGACTAAAAACAAGCTAAAACATACCCTAAAGAAGTATTTTATCTGTTTTACTACCCTAAACAAATAAGCAATACATTGTGTTGTTAATATACCCTTTATTTTCTTGCTTTGCTTCACTTCCGAAGTTCCGACTATAATATTTTGATGATTTTGATCCCGTTGTTAACTATTCGAGAGGATGAAGGATTTGCGAGGAGGTGGAACATGAAATTTTGCATCAAGGAGAAGAGAACATGAACTTTTAAACAGAGAAATTTCATGAAGGGGGAATGCAAAATTTTTACATGAAAATGAACAGGGAATGTGAAATTATTCACTGAAAAAGTGTAAATCCTCCATTACCCCTGGTGTAAAATAATGGGAAAGAATTTTGTATTGGGTGCCACCACCCAATGAATTCGGCAGCCTCAACAGAATAAACTACATGTTGAAGGATGTGGTGGCAGAATACTAAATTCATCCCAAATAATGACCCCTCCCTCACCCACCCACTAAATAAAAAATATTGCGGTCCTCGGACCACTTGTGTCGCCTGGCGTTGCGGTTTGTGAATGATAGGTCTCATATGACCTTGACATCTGACATTTGACTTCACAAACAAATGAGGGTTTGCATGTAATTTCCATAAACCAAGTTTGGTTGCAAATGAACTTCTACTTTCCAATTGAGGCAACTTTGGTGTTCCGACCCTGCTTCTTGTGGTGTGGTTTGGGTGGAGTTGAGTTGGGTTAGGTTGGTTTTGGTCAATGATGATGAATAAGGTGGTCTTATCAATTAAAAACTTAACCTCAATCTCTTAATTGAGTTCAAATCTAGGAATGGAAAATATCTTATCAAACAAAGTGTTATTTTGTACACACTGCGTAATATATTGTAGAGACAAGAGTTTCCATTTTCGTCTTTTTAATTTTAATTTTTGAGGCATCCTTGTACTTCCAATACAGTAGTAGCTAAATTAAATATAATTATATAAACCTTTATCTTTTTAAATACATCTTATGTGACATTTTTTCACAAACTCTTAAGTACCAATACACTATTTATAGAAATATAAAGACATCAAAGTATGCAACTGAAGTTTTTACTTACTTTTTACGATTATAAGTCAGAGCTCCTGACACGTTTTCCTTCTAAGGAAACAAAAATAAGAGAGGCCTTATCTCATCTCGAAAATGTAAATTGACATGTGAAGCGATGTCAAATGTAAAAAGGCCTTCATGTAATTTGTGAAACAAAATGGTTCATTCCATTTTAAATATGTACAGGTAATGTCTTCTACAGAGGGAATATGTACTTCAAATGGAATGGTCCACTGAGTAACTGGATTTAAAATCCCTGCCACTCTGGAAGACTCTGGCACCATGGACGAATGCGTATTACATGGAAAATGCTTTTCAATGGGAGAAGAATTGTACCCCTTGGATGATGTTACAAGACGAGGCTTTATTCCATATTATTCTTCTTCTTCTTGCGTATGAGGCAGCAGCTAAATATGTTGTAAACGTTGGAGCCAACTCACTGTTGATTGGTTGGGGTTTGAGAAATCTGTGTCCACCGGCGGACGAAATGTAGGGCACTCATTGAGAATGTGATCCACAGTCTGTGATGGAGAACCACATTGGCAGGCTGGCGATGGCCGCAGCCCCCATCGGTGCATGTTGCTGTTGAAGCGACTCCTGTGCGAATCCGGTTTAAGGTGACCCATTCCTTGCATGGGAGATTGCTGCCAGGTGGTAGTTCTGTCTTAGGTGTAATAGAGAGTTGATCTGGTCTTGTAGTAGCTAGCCAGGCAGTATTCCATGCCTGTAGGATGTTGAATGGGGAACTGGAGAGTTTAGCAGCGTGTTGGCAGAAAAGTCGGCGAGAGCGCAGTCTCTGTCTACCGAGTTGGTGTGATTCTTTGACACTGTTAAAAGCATTTTCCATGGAATACACATACGAACACACTCCTGTTTGAGAGCAGAGGGTGTATTGAGTCCATCCCACAATGCACTATTTTGGGGAAATTTCACCTCAATAAGGTCATGTGATCCCACAATAATCCTATTCTTAACACATGAAAAACCTGACGTTTACACTCATTTGGATCCACAACTGTCCACCGATCTCCCGATCTTACCTCAAAAAGTTGAGATTTTTATATCACCTGAACCATTAGCCTTAGTAATCCATGTGTACCTAATCTTACGCACAAATTCGGTAGTATCTGTAAGAATTTGCAATTTTGTATTTTCTTTCCGTAAATGGACAGAAATTGCAGCACAGTAGCCTACGGGACTGTGGGAAACAAGCAATTGCTCATAACACAAAACCGCAAGATCAGGATCAACTCTAATTTTGTGAAAAAGCTTTTCTCAGGGATATCTAGTGAACAATGAATAAAAACAGAAGGTGCTGAAATCACGAAATGCACCTCTAATTAAGGTCATGTGATCCCACAATAATCCTATTCTTAACACAAAAGAAAACCTGACTTTTACACTCATTTGTGATCCACAACCCGTCCCCACCGACTTACCTCAAAAAGTTGAGATTTTTATATACCTGAACCATTAGCCTTAGTTAATCCATGTGTACCTTAATCTTACGCACAAATTCGGAGTATCTGTAAGGAAATTTGCGATTTTGTATTTTCTTTCCGTAAATGGACAGAAAGTTGCAGCACAGTAGCCTACGGGACTGTGGCGACAACAAGCAATTGCTCATCCAACCACAAAACCGCAAGATTAGGGCTCATCAACTCAGAATTTTGGGAAAAAGCTTTTCTCAGGGATATCTAGTGAACAATGAATAAAAAACCCAGAAGGTGCTGAAATCACGAAATGCACCTCTAATTAAGGTCATGTGATCCCACAAACATCCTATTTCTTAAAACAAAAGAAACCTGGACTTTTACACTAATTTTAGCCCACAAAGTGCTAGTAAGGATTTTTTTTTCATGATCATGAAATGTTTTGTGGTCCTTAAATTTCTTGAACACTATCCCTAAGTACTGACACATCTTTAGTATAGTACAGTATTGGCACATTGCAATGCATTATGGGATTGGTTCAAAACACCCTCTGGGTTGAGAGCATAGATTTGAAATGTAATTGAGGACTTACTGGATTCCCAGAATTCATAGTAACAATTTCTAGATGACATCCCAAAGACACAAGCATGCATATAACAGGTCCAAATGCTGAATTTTGAAACCGAAGGTGTGAACAACTGCTTGAAATCAACGTTTATAACAAGTGCTTGAAAGGCAATGTTTCATGTGAAATTAATGATAGGCCTACAGAAATAATGTAGAGGAATATCAAAAGAACAAGAAATAAGTGAGGGCCCATGCAGAAATATAAGGCAAAAGGTGGAATTTTTGGTTGCCATCTGCTACCGTCTGCCTGAAGAAAATATCGTCATTTTGAGTTTGGAGATGCATGCATGTAGCGACTTGTGTTGGTGTTATGTCATATAGACATTTTTACTATGAATTCTGGGAATCCAGTTAGTCCACAATAGTCTTCCATGGGGTATGGGCCTGGGGTATATGGGTTTCAAATGGAACTGAAACACTTTCTGAACTTGAATTTGATAGAATAGAAAGCTTTAAGGCTGACTCAGAGATTTCCCGAGGAGGGTTGCCTTAATTTTCAAACAAATTGTGTTTTTTTGCATATACATAATGCTTGTCCATATAATAATCACTGTGTGAAATAACTAAGCTCAAATCGAAGTCCTTCATATAGAAAATCACAACTTTGTTTAAAATTTCCGGATCCAGATTTTTTTATTATACACGGTTGGCACTACTATGGCACTGCTGTTATTCTGTACATTAATGTGTACTGCATGAAAACGAAAAGTCAGATTCATCTCTACATTTGGAATTAAGCATTTTAGGTTAGTATCTTTAGTTTTTGTTGACTATTCACTACACAAATATATATTTTGAAATCTCTGAATCAGCCTTTAACAATGGTGTCATAACTTCTGAAGATATGAATGGTAGAACATCACCATTTTTTTTATGAAGTATAGATACAAAGAATTGCTTATAATATTATGCAATTCTCAAACTTCCATCTTATCATTCTACCAATATGTGACCTGGCATGAAATGGAAGGGAAAGTCGCATTGAGTCAGTTCTAGATGCGAGTTTCAGTAACCTGACCCATCTGACAATTTTTTCTGACACACGAATTTGGAAACCCTTCCCGGAATAAAGCACAAGTTTATTCTTCTAAGGTTTCCAAATTCATAAGTGTGTCAGAAAAAAGTGTGTCAGATGGGTCAGGTTACGGAAACTCCCGTTCTAGACTGCCTGGTTACAGGCTGCATATTCTTAATTTGATCCACCTAGGCAGCAAGTTGGCATGTATTTTGTGCAAGTGATCAGAATTTTTTTTATTTTATCCATCATTGTATACTCCATTTCTCTACCTCCGTGCATGCAGTGACGTCAGCGCGAGATTTGATTTTTGCACCAGTAAACCGCGCGCGCTGGCATCTTGATGCGGGGATAAAAGCTGTGTCAAGGTTATGACACCACTGCACAGGGGTAAGAAATGGACTATCAACATGATATCATTGGTGGAACTCTAGCTTACTTTTTATTCATCTGACACATATTTCTGGAGTAAAAAAGGCTGGAATTTGTAGGCATAACTACATCATAATACCCTTCACACAATCCATTTATTATGTGCTTTATTCTGTTATCAGAATAAAGCACAAGATATAGAGTAGGTGCAAAGAGAATAATATAGTTATGCCCATTTGTATACCTGGAAAATACTATAAAGGGATGACAACTAACAACAAAAAAGGCGACACAAAAAAAATGAACAAGGTCAAAAGTCAATACTCGTGGAAATTCCCCATTGATAAGGAGCACACAGCACAATATAATGAGTGACCCTGAGCTCTACTCATCCAGGTCACTTGCCGGTGTTTAGCCTTTGTCATTGGCCCTCGTCTCGCTGTAACTTTGCGACTCGTAACATCAACACAGACAGAAGACAGCTATAAGGAAATTGATATAAGCAAAAAATAATAGAACAAGTGGGAAAGCATGGTCGACTGGTTAGGGTATTCCCCTGTGGTTCTGCAGGTCCACGGTTCAATTCTCGGTGCCAGTGGGCCACCCACTGAGAATTGTGTATTATATTCTGGACTATTTAATCTGTAAAAGAGCAAAGCCCATTTAACCAGGACTTTTTTTTGAGACATGCTGTAGCGCACACTCAAAATTGATATTTTGCATGGTTGTAAAGCTTATATATTAGCCCTCGCCTGAAATGATTAATCCCAAATCAGTGCCCTTATGGGTAAATGAGTGATTTTATAATAAAACCAGTAACCACTCCAGAGTGGTTTTATACAGTAGATCATGGGTCATGGCATTAAACATAAGAAAACACATTCCAGAGTTGGTTTCCTTGACATCAACCCTGTTCATATAGGTCTGTGACCTTTGTGGCCTTATTATAATATAATGAGTACAAGTCTGGGATATTCATGTAATAAACCCATTTTGTTGATTAAAGTTATATCAGACCCACCATTAGGCTAAAATAACCCAAGGGCTGCCATTGTTTTGGGGTATGATATTTTGTGTGTAAATTTTTTTTATTTGAATCACATCAAATGTGGGGCTTTGTGAAATTGAAGCTGGACAATCAAATTGCTTACATTTTCACAGGTGTTAATTAGAGTTGTTAATGTTATAGAATCTGAAGAAAATATCAACTTCAATAACTTGCAAGATCCCCTTGTAGATTGGCTGTTATTTTTTGAATGAGGTTGCAGTTGTTTGTAATTGGTACAGTATGATGTAATAGAGTTAACCAACTGTTAAAGGCCCTATTAGTGATTTGCTAAAATCAGTAAAATTCGATCTGGATGCTGTCTTGTACAATAAAGGTTTTTTTGTCCTAAAAATACTCTTAAAATGTTAAGACCAGAGAAAGAAGCGACCAATAAGGACAAAATTTGGAAATTTTTAGTTCAATTGTACGTTATGGACAATTACTACAACATGTAATTGAAGCCTATCTTGTCACACTCCGTTTCTTCTTCTTCTTCTTTCTCTTTTCTTCTTCTTTTCTGTGCAATTCAAGAAAGGTAGGGAGAAGATTAAGAAGTTCCTTTTGCCCTCCTATCCCTTCTTCTCCGTATCTACCCCCTTATCCTTCACTTTAGCTATTCCTGCAAATAAAAATATTTTGGACTATTTTCTGATAAATCCCATAGTGTCTTTAAGAAAAGCTGTAACTGTGAAAGTTAGAATATTTCACACATTGCATTCAATGGGATTACATACACTCATCATCACCGATGACATTTGACCTATATATCTATGTCTCGTCATCAAATGTATCACAACCTAATAGGGTCATTTGGTGCACGAGTCATCAAAATTGGACCAGGGATATGGGCAGTAGTAAAGCAACTTTTTTGTGGAGATGATGCTGCTGCCAAAAATACCAAGGACAGAATTTACGACTGCAAAACCAGTCTTCTGGCTGAAGCCACCAGGGTGGTAAAAATGTTGAAAATTGCAAGTAATTCTGTATGTGAAAATATCTTTAAGGATGCAAACATGTTACAGATAGAGTGGTTCATAACAAGTCAACAACAATGCATCCATATAAATCTGCATGATCCATCGGACCCAGAGTTGATTCTAACTATTCTAACATAATACTAAAATGTTCCCAGCTCGTAAAATACTAATTTGCATATCAACTGTGTGTGGATAATGAATCAACAACGATATGCTCCTGTACAAGGATATACAGTGAGCTGTTGAAATAACAGTAACATGATTCACACCACTAAAAAGCAAACTCGTTTTTTAACACATTTGTTGTTTTTGCATCAGTGATTCAATATTTTCCCAGATAACTACGCTAAGCCACGCCACCTTTGCAGAGTAGAAACCCATAAGAAAATACTTATCTATGATATTTTGTATGTGGGTTTTGTGAACTGAAAACTTGCCTTCTTTTGTGAGAAATCTAGCCATAACCCACCCACACCTACTTTTGACATATGAATCTAAGATTGAAATTTATTATTAATTTATGCAGTTTTAAGAAGGGCATTATGGCCATTTGTTTGCAAATTGCTTCAAAAAGAGTTTGTTTTTCCCTGCACTACCAACATAGCTAAGAATGTTCACAAATTTTATACGGTTATTATTTTAATCTGAAAGTGTTTTCACTGAAAATTAATTTTCCTTTAAAATGAGGGGTCATTCAAGTACGTAGCCTAAGTATGAGCTGAGTTACAGGCAAAACTTTGTGCCAAAAAGCTCCAAAATCCTGTGTGTGCAGTTGTGAAAGCACGCACATGTACAATGTACACATTTTGTATGTGACCTCAACTGACCTCCTATTATTTACTGTATGGGAAGGTTGAAATTTCTCCACAAAATTGTGTCTTTGTGCTTTACGGTGCTTCGACCCTGTGACACCTGGTGTTCACTATAGGATAGTTCATGAATCAAACTTACACCATGTGTTCTTAGAAGTTCTTAGATTTAGTTTTAAAGTTTTTAGATCAATTTTAGTGATTTTTCTCCATTGAACCACACAGTGAAGCAATTTTAGTGCTGTACAGGCACTATCAGCTTGATACTGCATGAACAGCTCCCTCTATAGTTTGTTCATGTGAACCTTCTTAACGTAGCGGGAGCCGCATTCTGTGCACCTGTCAAAGTACTTTGCTCACCGTGGCCGTTGTTATAATAAATAATAATAATAATAACTGGATTTGTAAAGCGCCTAATTGCCAAAGGATACAAGGCACTAGAAAAGAGAAAAAGAAGCAAAGAGATGGAGTGAACCCAAACAGCAACTATATTTTGGAAAAGAGATGAGTTTTGAGAGCCTTTGTGAATGATGCTTTAGTGGAAGCATTCTTGATGGAGTAAGGTAGCACATTCCACAGCCTGGCCCCAACAATAGAAAAAGCTCTATCACCAGCCTGCTTATGAGATTTCTGAACTACAAGACAGTGTGCACATGAGGAGCGGAGGGAATAGGGGGATTTCCTGAGATTGAACAGAGAAGAGAGGTAACCAAGTGATGAATTTCTCAGAGATTTGTAGACATGCACCAGTGTACGAAATTGAATGCGTTGGGAAACCGGTAACCAATGTAATTCATGAAGTCGGGGAGATGTATGAGTATGTTTCGGCTTCTTGAAGATCAGTCTAGCACATTTGTTTTGCAGTCGTTGGAGGCGAGTGAGATTTTCTTGGAAACACCATTAAGGAGAGAACAGCAGTAGTCCAGCCTTGACAGAATTAGAGCACGAACAGCATTGTGACAAGCATTGAAGTCCAATATCTTCTTATCCGACTGAGATTGCGGATCTGCCAGTTGAGAGAACACAAAGATGAGTAATGTGATCTGACATTGTCAAGAAACGGTCAAAAGTGACACCCAAGTTTTTAACCCGGGTAGTGGAAGGGATTTCCAGGCCATCCAAATGAAAGCCATGATGGTGAAGGCGTTCATAATGTGAAGGAGAGGAGATACATGTAATGAAGAATTCAGTTTTGTCCTGGTTTCATCATAAGTTTGTTGGTGATCATCCAAGATTTTAACTCCTTAACACAGAACGAAAGCTTAAACAAAGCACAAACAGCATCCCCAGGGCAGGCGGGATCAAAAATAGAAAACATCTGCACATCATCGGCATATATATGATAATCAATAGAGTGCCTGCGAATGATAATTATGACCAATGACATGAGAATAGTATACGAAGGACTGGGGGCCAACAACAGATCCCTGCGGGACCCCATATCTAAGGAGAACATCTTTAGACAGAGTGCCATTCACACTGACCTGGCTGGACCTATCACACAAATATGACCTGAACCAGTCACTCACAGTTCACTGTGTGCAGCCGTTATTTTATGAAGTTTGCGCCTTAGTGGTGTGAAAACAGATTTTGTTTGCCAGTGGTGTGAATCTAACTGGATTAGACAAAAAGGGCATGGCATGATGGAAAGACTATCATCTGTTTTGTGGATTGAAGTGTGAGGATCAAAGCTTGTTCTTGTGGGGAACAATAATACAAATAAAGGTATCAAAATTAACAAAACATGAGCACCACAAGAATTTTAACTGAGCCTATTGTAAGTTTGGCACACGTGATGTGAAAATGTATATCACATGTACAGTCACATGTTCATCATGTGCGACTATACATGTGATGTACACTTACACATACAATGGTTCCTGTTGTGTACAGCGCTGTTAGTTCCATTTATTTCCTGAAATGAACTGAAAATTATTGCAAAATGTGTAAAAAATTTACCTTCTAAAGTACTATACAGCAGATGGTTGTTACACATTTTTGGAATCAAGTGGACGCGTTATTCAATGGCCGTTTATGATTGTGTATAATAAAAAAACAATCTCATGACTTTGGTTAAACAATTTTGAACCAGCTGACAAAAAGATTGCCATGGCAAAATTTTGAATGTAAACTTTTTTCAATTCTAAATTTGTTGGATTTACGAGGGGTGATTGATAAGTTCTAAGCCTAAGGTAGAAAGAGATATGCTACAAAGTTAAAATTTACACCATCTACAGTTTCATTCTTCATATGAAAATTCCAGAAGTTTCATGTGTATATCTGTTCTATTTTTTAACTTGTAGGTAATCAAACATTGAGAGTTTTGCCGGACCTATTGAAGCAATTACGCGAGAAAATTAAAAAGTTGAGGAGAGGAAAGCTGACATCGGGGGCGCTCTTCCATTATTACAATGCCGCAGTCCATACGTCTATGGTAGCCATGACTGCAATCCATTAGTGTGGCCTCAATCTGGTAGAATATCCAGCCTATTCACCCAATTTGGCACCGTCTGGCTACTATCTCTTCCCAAAGATGAAAAAGGAACTTCTCAACTTTTTAATTTTCTTGCGAAATTGCTTCAATAGGTCCAGCAAAACTCTCAATGTTTGATAACCTGCAAGTTAAAAAATAGAACAGATATACACATGAAACTTCTGGAATTTTCATTTGAAGAATGAAACTGTAGACGGTGTAAATTTGAGCTTTGTAGCATATCTCTTTCTACCTTAGGCTTAGAACTTATCAATCACCCCTCGTACATGTGAACCCCACTGAAAAAAATATCTATGGTACACTACATTGCCATTCTTTTGACTCATCAGGCATCATCTGTTTTAACCATCTTGAGGTTGAGCTTGAGGTCTACCACCTTTCTTAAGGTTCGTTCATACTACACTGCAACATGCGTTGCGGTAAGTTGCAGTGCTCAAATTATGGTCTCTGTCCAGTATTCTGCATTGCGGTACTGCAACTGAGTTAAATTTATTTTAACTGCAGCTGCAGCAGGTTACGTTGAGTTGCTGCAGCAAGTGATTGATATATCGGCACTGCACTGCACAGTGCAGCGAGGTATGAACGAACCTTTACAGTATCTCTGATTGGCTCATTAATACCCGATATAACATGATACAACCCCTGAGTAACCAATCAAAACAGACCTCTTACATACCTCTATGCACATGATTGAAGCTTTTCTTACCATGTCTCTGATTGGCTTATTACATCATGTTACCCCATTAATAACGTGAAACCTCGCCTCTAATTCCGGTATGCGTACCTACCTAAATAGAAAAGGTAACTCAACCCAATGAGACTGCCTAGATCAACGGAAATCAATAGTAAATGGAATAAAGTTCATACACACTACTGCTTATCGATTGATCATGTGTTGGGTTTGAAACAAACTTAAGTAGCTTATACATTATCAAGAATTTGGGTAGGTACGCATACCAGAATTAGAGGCCAGGTAAACTCATTCCACATTAATAACCAATCAAATTGGCTGGTGGAGCCAGGGGGTTATGGTTCTTACTCTGCTTGATGACACCACCACATCAAGGATTTAGGGAAAAAAGGCCCCATCAGCAACAGTTGCCACATGTTAGATTTGTCACTTATAGTCAGGGACAGAATAAGCCGACCAATTGTGCATATGTCAAGGTTTGTCAATCAGTGCGGCGCGGACTGTGATTGGTTTGAATGTGTAATATGGGCAAGGCATGTTCGAACAAAATATGATTTAAAATGGGTTTTCGATGCACGGACACAATAATTCACCTAAGTAAAATTTCTGTTTCAATAAGTTTTAAATGTTCACAGAATATTCTTCACGGCTGACATTTGTTCTGCACCATCAAATTACGTCAGATGCACAATCGGTCGCCTTATTCTGTCCCCGACTATAATAAGAACACAACTGACAAATTGCTAATGCAGATAGGGCCTTCTTGCACTAAACCCTTGACACGTTCAAGGCAGCCAGTGTTTGCTGCTATTAATTACATTATAAACCAACCTGCAATCTCATAGAACTTAGTTTCTTATCAAACAATATCCAATGATTCGTTCTTCTTCTTAGCGTGTCCACAATTCATTGGTAATGGCTTGTGGTGGTAATGATTTGTTAAAGGGATTAGCAGCGATTTGCTAATCCGAAACATCGAAAAAATCATCAAAATTCATATTTTTGTATTTTTGTTACTGGCATGGATATGCAAACATAACCTGCAAGTGATTGGCTTGAAATCCGCGTATTAAAGACAAGGCAGTACTTTTTATCTGATTCTTTAATTTCTATACGTGCGTATCAAAATTCTGACTTAAGATCAAAAAAGCCGTTCTCGGTGAATATCCCAGATTTTAAGCGTGATATTGTGTACCATGATCAATACAGTTTGACCTCAAACACAAAGGTGGTTGATCTTTGTTTATGCTGTGCTACTGTAAACCACAATCAGCTGTTTATTGTAGATTTTGAGACGTCGTCGCTGTATGTCTATTTATGGGAGACGGTATGAAAAATTTTCTCAAATACTTCATTTTTTTCACTATTTGGTGGTTTGTTTCTACATTAAAGCAGTTATATGGAATTGTACACACTTATTCCCGATTTATAAGTTAAAACGAATGCATTTCCACATTTTTCGATTCTCTCGCAATATCGCTGCTAATCTCTTTAAGTGGATGATATACTCCCAATTCCTAATAGAGAACCATTTGTTTAATATTAAAACAATTGAATTATACTCAGAAGTATAATTTTGCAGTATTATCAAATTTTAAACTTATCTAATTTTTAACTTATCTGGAAAGTAATTTTGAATCAAATTGGTAAGAAAAGGTTAGTTAAACCATAGTTTTAAATCAGGTTTTGTCCCCGTCAACGGGGGTGGCCGGATACACCTCACACTCAGCAATACTGCTGTGTGAGGATTTATTGGAGCAAAAGATAATAAGAAAAGGTCCAAAAATATTTTTTAAGAGTTATTTTTATAAAGGAGAACAGAGACATCTCTGACTGCCTAAAAATGTTTCAAAACTTGCTGTGTAATATGTTAAAACACCAGAGTGCGATTGTAATAGTCAGGAGATGACACTTGTGGACGAACGGTGGTCCCTGGACCTTGGTTTACAGGGGGCGCTATAACGACTCGTGTTAGATTTTAAGGGGGTGGGACACAGCACTAAAAAGTCCACGTAAAACTCGGGGATAACATTACATAGGCGATAATCTTGTAGACTATTTGGACTTAAAACGTAAAATTGGTGTTATATGAAAGCTGTGAATTTCTGAATTGCTATAATATAGAATATACAGTGAATTAAGTTATTTTTACAAAAACAAATAGTAGGGAACTACACTATTTGGATTTCAATTGAAGGGACCCGAATGTGTAGCAGGGCTGTAGCAAAATATATAACCTTGATTCATAAAAATAGATTAAATAAATCTAAAGAACATTAAAGGAGCTAAGTTTTGATACTAAACATATCAAATTTGACCTTGATATAACTGAAATAGGCGCATTTGAAAAACAAAGTAATTAACATTGTGAAACATTCAGTGTACGAACCCCTTAAACTAGGATAGACCTAAGTTCAATCGAGGGCGCTATATTTAGCCGAGTCTTGCAATGCAAAGTTAGTTACTGTCATGGTTACCAATGGTGAACACTGAACTCTATACCATGAGGTTAATAAATACAGGAGGGACCATAAATTTTGTTGGTATGCGTGAACTTTTGTATTTTGCCATAGCCATGTTGTGGGGTAAAGGAGCAAAATACGACATGCGCTAAGTGTCAACCCCCTGATTTAACCCCCTGATTGAGCACACCTAATAGTGCCTTTCAGACAGCACTTCTGATTGGCTAATTTTAACTGATGACATAATCGCAGTAAGTAACTTATTCAGTTGAAAAAAATACAATCTTCTTCTGTCAAAATTGTTTCATCCAGTTGCCACCATGCAGTTATGAGAAGAGGTCATTATCACAAGGAAACATTACTGGGCCTTAAATAAAATTTCACTGAGTAATGAGAAAATATGACCTTTCTTCTGATACCAAAATTTCTATTTTGATAGCGTACTAAGGAGGGGGTAGAAGGTTCAAGGGTCAATTGGGTCAATTTATATACCAATATAGCCCATGAATTATAAAAATCTTAAGAGCCTAGTATAATCACCATTTCAAAAATAAAGTAAAAAAGTAATTTTATTTTTGCTCTTACTTACATTGGATTAGAGTTTAAATTATAATATCACAAAATCATACCTTTTTTCTAAATTTATATTCCAAAAAAATGAAAGTTCTCTATCCTTCTGGAAATGGGAGTACAGCAACACAAGAAAGCATCATCCAGAGATAAGAAAATTGTCATGTGAATCCAAGAAAGTCATATGTGCAATAGCTGCCACTTGTCACGAAATTCCCATCAAACATACTACTATGCCAAGTCTTTGGTCAGTGGATGTTGAAATGGTTCTTCAGGCAACTGTGTAGCCTGAAGAACAATTTCAAGAACCACTGCCTCAAGGAAAGATAATTTAAAACCATCCTAATACATGGCAGCATACCAATGTATCACATGGCAGCTATTGCAGTTAAGACCTTCTTGCACTCACATAATGAAATGGAATTGGAACCACTGACTGAAAAAGAGGTAAGTCTTGTTGTAAAGAAACAGACATCTAACAAACAAGGCCGGTATTGCAGAACAATCTGGAGCACAGTCCAAGCATATTAACACTAACTCGCCCCGCTTGCCGAATCCTGCAATTCCGACCCTTCTTCCCCCTCTGGATCCTCACCACCGCCTCTCAACCACCTCCGGTTGTCTGCTACGTCCTTCTCAACCACAAGTAAGAGTTCACAACCTTTGACCTTAAGCTGGCTCTGTAAGTACTTGCGCACAGCTTCCGTGTCCCCAATGGACTGCGGTTTGTGTAGCTTCGAGTCCAGGTTGTAGTAAGTGTGTTCTATTTGTCGGATGGCAATCCAGTGCTTTCTACGGATAGGCACACTCACAAATCCTAGTTGGATGGGGGAAGGGATGTTCATGATGAGGCCGATGATGTTGTCTAGATGCAGTTGCTGGAGGTTTCTGTGCAAAAAAAAAAGCAAAATTTGAAGAGGATTTACCCTGTCATCTCAAAGGGACATCACAAGATGTGGGGGATTTTGCATGTACTTTCCGTAGTGTGTGCATGTTTGTAATGTGAACTCTCCAAAGGAGGGCTACCACTTTCTTTAAGTGCAACAAGAGAGTTTGAAGCACCCAAATATTGTGTCATAATAGCAAATTTCCTATAGATATGATGCTCAATAGATTTCTAACTTGTATTGGCTAAAGAATGTTCTTAAAATAGGAAAAAACTTATTTTGATTTACATATATTCAATTGTTTAACAGATGCGTTCGTATTTGCTCATATACCAAATTAGAAATTTCACCAATTTTTGCCTACCAAAGAGATAATTCTCAGCTTACTCCTTTCAAATGGGGATATTTTTAATGGAAAGCTGTACAAGGGCAAAAATCAGTACTTTTAATTTTTAGGGACACCTGATATGTGAAATCTCTCGTTGCACCTTTAATACAGTATCTCAGATTGGCTCATAAACATTACAGAGCATAACCTTTGAAATGTATAAAAATTGAGTCCTGGTTATTTAAAATATCATTAACCAAATGAAAAATCAATTGGGCTTCTAGTGCCAAATAGTTTACAGAATACATTAACTTTGTAATTTGCACTGACGCTTTACCTCTATGTAAATTGGTTTTGCTATATACAACAAAAGGTCCACGCCATACTTCCTGTAAATAAAAGACTGACACAATATTGTTGCACTAGAGTTAAAGTGATAATTTTAGAATTTCTGTGGATCAAATGCAGCGTTGTATGGGGGAATTGCTAATTACATCAAATGACACATTTCTAGTATAAAAACCTACGCATGACAGTCACAATTTCCTTTTTTGTTGAAGGCCTAAAAATTGGCAAATGCATGATGACCTGGACGGCCATCAGAAACTTGCCACACGAGGGCTCTACAACTTTCAAGCAAGGGTCTTTTGGCTAATTGGGAGTTTCTTCCAAAAAGAGCACATGTGATCCAGTGGATACCAAACAAACCGCCTCATGACCAAAAAGTCATGGTTCGAGTCCCGCTGCGGCCAATGTGTTGTGCACTTGGGCAGCGCACTTTACACCCAGGTGCTAAATGGGAGCTGTTAGGAATAGTGTCCATTGATCGCCGCCCAAAAGGTATGAGTCTGCCTTGAGCATTTGTAAGGCAGCTGACAATTCTAGTGGCAACGGAATATATGTAAGCACTTGATACATTTAAAGGTACTAGATAAATGAAGGACATTTAAAAAAACAGCAATTTTAACGCAAAACTTTATAAATTATCTTTTAACTAAAGTTCTTTTGTGAAGTAACATGTCCACAAGATTCTTTTCCTGTGAGGCAGTATACATGTGCCCCAAAAGGATGGCAACGTATGGACTGATCCATGTTTTGAATTCAAGAAGTTAGCACCAATTTAACCCTAACCCGTCCGAGAATCAATGAGATGCAAAAACCGTCAATACCGGTCGATAATTGATTCTCAGTGCATCTCGGATTTTAACAACTATTTTCTGTCGCGAAAATGACTCATTGCACCTCAGACACACCACCCCCCCCCCCCCCCCCCTTTCCCCGCAGGAGATGAATGATTCTCATTGCATCTCGACAAGTTTCCCCGCAGGAGATGAATGATTCTCATTGCATTTCGGACCGTTCCTCAGAAGGTCAATGATTCCATTAATTCTCGGCCGCCTAAGGACTTACGCATTGTAAACCAACCCGTCCTGAAGAATGGAGAGTCAATTACCCGTCAACACCGGTTGGCAAATGATTTCATTGCTTCTCGGACCGTTTCCCCGAAGGAGGTGAATGATACTCTCATGCATCTCGGACGTTTTCCCCGCAGGAGATGAATGATCTCACGCTTACTCGGACCGTTTGCTCGAAGAAGGTGTCTTGGTTATCAGTCTGTAACGTAAAAAAATTTTTAAAAAATGATTCTCACTTGCATCTCGGACGATATTCGGCAAAAACCCCAGTGACGTGTACGGTTAAGAAAGTGAAACTGCATGTAAATGTATGACAGACACACACACACACAAACACACACAGAGACACAAAGCCAGGAGCATGCAGCTGTAAGGTTTTTTCCAATTAAAGGGATTAGCGGCGCGTAATGCGAGAGAATAAAAAAAAATGGGGAATGAGTTTTGAAACTTATAAATCAGGATAAGTGTGTACCACATTCAATATAAATTGCGTTAATGTAGAACAAACCACTAAATAGTGTTTGAGGAAATTTGCATACGTGTCCCGCAAAAGACATCAGCGACGGCGTATCAAAAATCTGACAATAAACAGCAGATGTGGTTTACACCAGTTACAGAATGAAAAAAATCAATAATGTTTGTGTCTTGATGAAGTCAAAACTGGATTGATAATGGTACACAAATTCACGCTGAAAAATCGTGATATGCAATTGGACAAGGCTTTTTTGATCACCAAGTCGGAATTTTGATATGCTTAATACACGGATTTCAAGCCCAACC